>VDFB02176924.1:0-19055 GCA_007258455.2 Sequoia sempervirens
AAGATATCAAAATAGACATGTGCCATGATGAGATTGGATGAACGGTAATCCACATCCTCGTTGTGGATTTCAAAGCAGTGGCATGGCAATAAAAAAGTGGATAGAGTGTATGGTGAACATTGACAGGATGCTTGTGTATCTGTGGGAGTCAAGTCAGAGTCCCTCTGACATACCGATACCTCTTTGAGTTGGTGGTATGCATAGCTATTGGCAAGACTCCTTTGGATCAATGGGAGGTGATCAGTGGTCTCACCAATAAGGTGATGATGGACTCAATAATGTGAGCGGTACGATTGGTGCATTAGTCAACTATGATGGATGACAAATGCAATTGCAACACTTGGCCAAATGAGATTCGATGTCATTCCACACCATTGTTGTGGAATACATGTCAATGGATGATTGGATGAAGCTCCTGATAGCGAGGTAACTATATGATGGAAACTACAACATGGAGAGAGAAATATCAAGGCTGACCTAAAGGAGGAACACAGTATAAAGAGGTGGCAAACGACAAGAGAAAAGGATGAGCCACCAAGAGATCACAGGGAGGTTGGTAAGAAGGGAGAGCCAACCCAAATGAGAGCAGGAAAAGTTGAAGAATTTTCTTAGTGGTAACAAGAGAGAACTCGAAGAAGAGAGTGAGGCAAGGTAGCCTACAAATGTTATGAGAAGTGGAACAGGGAATTGCCCTGTAGATGTAATTTCTAAATATAATTTTGTAATCTATTCCAAATGAATAAAAGTGAATTGTTGACTTCTGTTGTGTTAATTTGTGTATGTGTGTGGTCTGTGTTTTGGCTACATGATTAGGCATCCTGACAAGGCCCTCCAATTTTGACTGTGTCACATATGTCTTAATCTTATGACTTGAGACATAGAAAGTGATCTCCCTAAGTAAACTTAAGTAATTGGATGTGAGAAGGACACAATAGAGAAACTAGTTAGATAATATACCTCCTTTATAACATCATCATCATCACAAATATAAGATGGAGTATGAGAAGACATCGTCATCAAGATAAGAAATTTAGGTATATCTAACTATTTTATATGATGGGTATGTGAATACATTATTCTCAGTTTTTCACAACACTATTCTTCTCATAAATTTTCTATTGAAATTGAGGGGGCAATATGTATAACTCCCATGATTACATAAGTGATTTTGAATTATTTGAGAACAATATACCTTCTTAGTAACCTTATTTGGGTAAAAATAAGTTTATTAAATCCAATTACATATAATAGGTTCCATCATACCTTTGGTTATAACTTAATTTTTTGTTGTGGTCTAAACCTCATTAAATATTATTTGACCTCATCTTACCTTGTGTCTCAATTAGTTGTTCCTTGCCTATCTTCTACCTATTTTATATATTTTTCTCAAAAAATTTAATATTGTCTCAAATTTAGGAATAACTATTTAAATTATTGTACATGTGATCACCTTGTTTGTAAACAATTAGTGTGTTGTGGTCAACATACCAACTTGTTATATGTTGGCCCAATTACCATGTAAATAGTTGATGCCTTGACCATAATACACTTGCTCTTTAAGCTCTTCTTGTGATCATATCCCATTAAAATCCCTTGTGAGGTTGGGCCCAACCTTGTGAGATGAATACCCTCCAATTACTCAATGTGCAGGAATTTAGATTTTTCATGTTGTTTGTGCCCCTTCCTTTCTTTCCCTATTTTGTGTCACTTATATGTAATTTTTTTGAGCTTAAGATTGTTTATATTTGGCATTTGGTCTAGCTTTACTTGTTTCTCTTTGATAACATTTAATTTTTTTTCTTGAAATAATACCAAATCATTTGTATATTCATTAACTCCTTTGTATATTAATTAATTTTTTTGTTAGAATTGGTAAACACAATATATCTTTGAATGATTTTAGATATTCAAATAATAAATCTTTATGTAAATCAATACATACCGACTAGAAGCTTGCCTATGGATGGCCCCTGGTTAGATAGAAGGTTTCAACTTTTCCCTTCCCCCATTTTGACAGCAATAGTAAGATCTTTCTATTCTATTTTAGCTAGAGGCCAGAGATATTTTGGCCTATATAAGAATAGGGAATAAAAAAGAGGGAAGGGGGTGGGCATAAATAGCCCTACTCCACATCTTAGAGACACCTAAACTGAGAAAAGATAAAAGATTTGGAATAAGCACCCACAACTATATCCACCCACCCACCAACTAGAATTAGCCCCCTCCCCAAAAGGGGGCCACAACACACCTAGACTTTAAACTATTCCCTGAACACATCCCATTATAATGCCTTAATAAAGATTGTGAAGTAGAGCCACTTTTGTAAGGTCAAAGACCCTCAAATAATTCAACGTCTAAGATTTTAGATTTTCTATAATATTTGTGTCCCTCCCCTCATACATAATTTTCTAAACTTAAAAGGTTATCTATATTTGGCATATAATCTAGCTTTTAACTGCTTACTTTTAACAGCATTAATGTAAACAACATATTTATGGCTGCGTTGATGTATAAATACCTTGTAAATCAGGTCTTCCACCGAAGTGCACATCTTCTGGGTTTAACAAAAGATTAGCAGTGGATCCGTTTTCTTCCAAAGATGCCAATTCACTTGTTTCTCTATTCACTTTAGAAGTCTTCAATTTCCAGCATGCCAATACTGATGCTGCAATAACTATTCCTTTTGTCACTGCTGGGAAAATAAACAAACTCCTGCCCCATTGAGGGTATTTCTTGTATGAATTATGGTCCTTGGGGTATACAAAAAGACTGTTGAAGAACCCAAGAAGGAGGAGGACTGCAATAAATGCTGTTCCTGTCAGTATTGCTCTCCACAAGTTGCTTTCAGTCCCAAGAAGAGGAGGAAGTCTTGATTCCTTTGCCTCAAAATGCACCGTCTTAAGCTCACAGTTCGCAGCCAAATGTCCACTAGCTTGTGTTGGAGTTGTACAATCAGATTTGGGCGGATGATCTTCTTGTGTAACAAATGCCTGAACCTTCAAAAACTCATCAATCGGCAAGTCTAACTGGTGTAATAATGAAGGGGAGATGAGATTTAACATGGATAGATCTTCTGACTTCTTGACAATAAATATTAACAGTACTTTTGGAATAGAATGCTTGTGAATTTTCTGCCAGAGAATTTCTTGCAGTATGCTTATAAATGGAGTCACTCCACTTCCTCCAGCAATCAGGATTAGATTATCATATCTGGATTAACAATAACCCAGATTCTAATTAATTTCAGATAAAAAATTTGAGATCATGAATGAAAGCATGGAGAATTTGTTGTAATACTGCAACAAGCAAAAACAGTAGCCTAAGCAAGTTGATCTGAAACCCAAACAGTAGTTTGAACAAGTAAATATGCTTTTGTAGGTAAGGAAATCTAATTAAGCCCAAAGTACATTGAATTTCTTCTTTAGCTGATAAAAGTTTAAAGAGAAACTACCTTAAAAAGTAGTTAGAATCTGGGCCATAGGGGCCTTCAACAGCTGCCAAAAGGCTAGTGGAGCTGCTTTTCAAAAGGTGGGCATCATAAATTAAATTGTAAAGCTGTTGGGTCCACTCTCCTTGACACTTAATCAGAACTGAAATCTGGTCTTCATCCACACTTGGGCTGGATGTTATTGTAAATGGGTGCCACTGCAGACGCGATATCATAGGAATGCTGAGAAATATCACACTTGTTGAGCTGTATTTTAAACCTGCAAAAACAAATTCGTAAAACACTATTGGGTGACAGTTTGATTTCAATCTTTTGCTCTTTTCACTGAATTTCCTAGTTTTATTGTTCATTATGTGCAGAGTTCATACGTTCAATCTTATCAATGTCAGTGCCCAGATTTTCATTGTCCCTAAACACTTTAGAGCCTATGATAATCTGATGTCCACTATGTTTACCTGGGTGTCTTGGCAGAGTAAGCTCAATTGATCTGCAGGGTAATATTCTGGCTGAGAGAACTTTTACAGCTATTCTCGACTGGATAATCCTCAAGAACCTGTCAAGAAGGAAGAGAAAAATACCAGCCAACACTGTGCAAAAATGCCTATCATCAATATGCAAAAGAAAAAATGTGATGAAGATGACGTAAAGATGGTGAGTGTAATAGAACAGCTCGAAGAATTTTCTCCTTATTGGTTGAATTGAGGTCATCCACATTATCATCCCTGCAAAAAAGGTAATCACTCCCGCAAGATTGACACGTCCTGTTTTGTCCCATCTTGATAACTGCAGAATAACAGAAACATAATCAAGGCAAGCAAGATATCCTTTGAATATCAAGACAGTCAAGCAAATCATGAATATTTTATTTCAAAACTAGACACCCACAAGAGTAAGTTTCATCATCTTATAGACATTAAGCTTAGGACAGATTAAGTTCTTAGAATAAGATAACTGAAAACTCTATGTCAACTCATAGTCTAAGTAACTCAAATTAGGGCTAGAAGGCCTTAGGCAAATACACGAAAAATCAAGAGAATCTTCATCTTGAAAGCATGTCAAATCTCGTAGAATTTGTGAGGATGCACGATCAACATGTGTGGACTCCAAAATAACTTTTTTCCACCCACTTTTTTTTAATATTAATATTATAAATGATAATCTAGACAAAAAGCTAATTACAAGGAGATCTGTGAGGAATGATGTATATATGTACCTCTGTTTGAAGGCGATTCCTACTTCCCCAGACTATGGTGAAACAAAGTGCATGTAATGTGAAGATCGCCATCATTAAGTTAGCTATCCAAACATGATACTTGACAGATATCTCAAAATGGATGCCCATCAACTGTAGCAAAACCAGGCCTCGTGACACAGGCAAGAAAAGCAAAGCTATGCATAATGTTCCGGTGAAGCCAAGTCTGACCCCAACCCTTTCCAACTGGTATTGCCATCTGAAAGTTTGCAGGAATAAAAGATCCATATAACACAAGAATGAACCCAAAACTAAACCATAAAATCAAAAATTCAAGAAAACGTAATTAAGAAAGTAAACGAGTAATGCTCTACTTACATGTGATGATTCCCTGATTTCAAGATCATCTTTGCAGTCATTCTGCTGAAATCATCACGAATATAAGCATACAATGTCCATGCCAAAAGGCCCAGGAACATAAGCACAGCCAATAGTTCTGCTATAGATACAATTCCCATTGGTCCTCGAATCAGGACTGGATAAGAGAATATATTAATTCTAGTTCTTCTCTGGGTTCTGTAATTAACACATCCAGGCATGAACTTGAAGTCAATCTGTCAGTAGAATTGATAACTAAAACAATAACTCTTTAAACATGTACATGGCATAAAGAATTACAACTTACAGGCCCATGTTTTCATCCTTATGGAAGTGAAGATATACTGCACCCATTGCTGCTAAGAGGACTAATGGAAAAGAATATAGGAAAATATCAGGACCTGCAAAATACAGGGCCTTCCAGTCAAAAAAAGCTGGCATCTATATATACAGACATTTTGATATGTTCTAACCTGTAAAACTTTCACCTATAGGAAATCAAAAGTAAACTCATCTTATCTCTATCTCATACACATCATTCTAGAAATATGAATTCCATTAGAAATGGGTTTTCAAGATTCAGTAAAGTTATGTCAGAATTCTCCTTTGGCCGAATCTAAAGTAATACTTTCAAAGATAAATAAAACACATACCTGCTCTGCCAAAGGCAGGTGTGCTGGTTTCCTTTTCCAAATGAAGCCATAACTTCTTCCAGAACTTGGTAGGCTTCAAAATCCAGATTGAAACCCATCCTAAGAATATAATCAACATAAGCACCTTCAAAACCAAGCAACTTCCTTTGATCATTGCCCGCCTTCTCACCCCTGTACTCGCCATGGCTGCTAAAAAACCTCAAAACAAAAAGAAAGATACCAATTATCTAACTACTTTCTCACCTCAGGTAGGATGTTATGGAACGGATGTTATATGGTTATTTATAAACAATAAAAATTGAATAAATATTTATCACATGTAAATGATTGGGAAAAATCACTATTGACTTTTTGACTATTAAATCAAATGATGTTTAAATAAAATAATATTATCTAACTACTCAGAAAGTGCTTTGAAAATGGTGCTCATCATTGAATCATTTTGCTACAAAATCATTTGCTTTTCACCATTTTCACATGGTGTTCATCATTGAATCATTTTGGCTACAAAGTCATTTGAATCTCTCTGTGTTTTTTGTGGTCCTACAGTGGCAAGATAAGGAAGATATGGACCAAAGAAGTCTGGTACACTAATTATCACCAAAGTGAACCAAGTTCATCCAAGATGATGGGTATAGCGAACCAGAATATTCTCATTCTCTGCCAACAGAACCTGCTCCATGAATGTCGCAGTGCTTCATTCCATGATATTTTGTTGAATAGACTCTAGCGCACTCGGGTTTCAGGCCCAAAAAGTTTTACTGTACATCAATAAGAATGACGCACAAAGCACTTATCTACACTGAGATGGACCATGGAAAGATTCTGCATAATTAAAAGTACAGGGAAGTTTTTGTCCTTTTATCTGATAGATATTTCTATAAGGTTAAGGATACGTGCGAAGATGGTATTCTTAACCTTTATCATTGTCTGTCTATGCATCCTACTTAGGAGAATCTTGTTAAAACTTCTGATATAACTCATATAATGTCAGGTAAAGTATGTTTTTTCACAAAGTCATGCTACTACGGAAAATGGGGGAAATGGCTTTGAAATGGTCTGACTTAGAATCGGCCTAGGTGTTGGGGGATATTGGCTTAGACTTTCGGACATACGCTGGGTTTTGGGAAAAGTTGTTCACTCGCCTGGTTTGGTGGGTTTTTCCCTACAACAGTTGTCAAACAGTCGTTTTTGATGGGCTTAGAGAGGCTAGACATGACATCAGTGGGCATATTAACAATTAACAAAAGGTTGATTGGGTATGTTATAATTTTTTATTAGAGAATAGGATCAGTGTTTGTGTAAGGTTCAATTGTTGTTATAGCATTTGTGCTTATAATATTCAATCTTGCCACATATTTATACTATATATATTATAAATAATTAGTTCGCATGCAAATAAAAACTAACCGAATGTTGGTCAAGATGGACCTATACTCAAACACATGAGAAACTATGAATGGTATATAAAAAACATACATACTTTCATTAACAAGTGAAATAATTTTCTTTTTATTTCAAATAAAATATCATGACTATCCACTATAAGTGTATTATTTATAAAATAAGATGCTCATTTAAACAAGTATTTTTGTCATAGTGAAAAAATATTATTCTTATGTGTACAATTATTGGGGTAGCAAAGTATATGCATTGGAGTATTTCATATTAATAGTTTGTCCTATCACAAATATAAAAGGTGAGCACAATAAATACCTTGTATTTTCCCATGAAATGTGAAGGATTGTCAAAAAGTTTTAGTGTTCAACTATTGGTCCGTTTGTGTTGGATATAAAAGTTAGAGAGAACAAAGATTTATGGTTACCAATAGGCATTTGGTCCCTTTAGGTTGCATATAACTCATATTTTAAATGAAAATATGATATTATATTAATAACACATGATATTTTTGTGTTCGACTACTAGAGATACCATGATTAAGTTTCAGTTGAATATTTAAAAATTCAATTTTTTGACACTTCTCATTGGACGTGTTAATGTGGCAAGTTGGGTGATGAGTCAAACCTCCAAACCTTAGTTGTAGATAGGTAAGAGGCCAATTCACTTTTTTTTTAAATGAAGGTCCTATGATATTCCAAGCAAGCGCTACATGCTTACAAAGTTAGTCCACACAACTACCAACCCCTCTCCCCTACTCTAAAATTTTATTGGAGAGATATTTTTTGAGTAAGATCTTTAATTAAATGAAAAATAAAATAATATATATGTTTCTTATTAAATTTATTGTTTGTAGGATAGAATCAAATAAATTTTATTCTAAAGTAGTAGAAAATTATTAGAACTAAAAATTTGTATCATAACTAAAATTTTATCTTGTTTGAAATTTATTAAAACTAGATAATATTATGCCTAAAATTTTTAATTTGGTATCATAGTTGGTCTCAATATGAATATATGATAAAGTTTGTGTTAGAATTGAAATACACTTCTTGATAGAATTTGAAAGTTTCTATCTTGAATGGTTAGTAGGTTCTAAGTTTGAATGTGTGTACCCAATATTCTCCTTAACTTACCTATAAATAATTTAAATTTAAATTTAAAATCTATGCAATTTCTTTTTAAATGGCTCAAATAGCTCTTGTACATAATGGTGTACATACAATCTAAGTTCTTGGGAATGAGTATGCACCTTTACATCATTCTTTAATTTGAGCTTCACTAGTAAATGTCAATTAATTTAATATTTAGGAAAGAAATGGAATTAGTTAATTATTAATTTTTAGTAGGGATGAAATATAAAGTTGTTGAATATTTAAAATTGAAAAGTACAATGTTTAAGTGTGGAGAGATGAAACATATTGTGCACAAAACCTCTCTGCGTAGTCTAGATTATATTTGTATTGTGATTTACACAATAACATGGAATGACTAAATAAAAGAAATATCCCCCAAAAATAGTATTTTAATCCTAAGTTCATAAATTGATCAAAATAAAGTAATCTCATTTATTATTTTGAAATAATATTAAATTTTAAGATAAAATCAGTACAACATCAATAATATTAAAGCTAGAAATGAAATTAATATAATATCAATCAAATTATGGAAATTTCTACAACTAAACAACTGTTAGATTGGACACCAATATAAAAAATTTAAAGGAAAGTGTAACTCTTCTAATATTCGGTAGTAGAGGAAGGTGGTTTGGCTATCTTACCCTTTCTGTGATCCTCTCACACAAGAAAGGCCAATGTCACTATGGATATTTATTCAAGTACAATAATTAAATTCATTATGAATTCCTAATTAAAGCTAGATTCAACACACAAACTAAAAAACATCTCTATCAAGCATCATCCTCATATCACCCCACTTGTCTTTCACCTACACAAAATCCTTTCACTAATAGATTATTGAAAAGATAGTAAAGAAAGAAAGAAAGAAACCAATAAGGCACCCTTTCATTGATAAAATCAAGACCTCATCATAGTTAAGAGGGGTTTTTGACCATCTGACTTATCTCCATGATAGCTTTCCCATACCTATGTAGATTGGGAAGCTACAAAACAAGGTATGCAATCATATAATCAATTAAATAATAAAAATATACAAAAAATGTAGAAATTTATAACTTGTGGCATACTATGAGAAGCAATTTTTCCTAGGCATCCATGAGAATAAGGTGGTTGGAAGTGAGGATGTACATGTTCACTCTAAAAAGGATATATCCATTTAAATCAAAGATGATGAATTTCTTATCATTATTTATATAATTTGATAAAGAGATGAATATTTTAAAAAATTGTATCAAATCAAATATGCCACTACTATGAAATCAAACGTAAAATTTATAATTTATTTTTTATAAAAATAAAATCATACAAGGTTTCCTCAAAAATTCATACAATACTCCATTGATTTCTTCTACAAATATTTTCTCAAAAAAAAATTAAAAAAAAAGTGTAATGACCATTTTGAGCACACACTATCCTTAAAAGATAGAATTATTAGCAAAAGAAAATGTATATTATATCTCATTGTAATTTCTCTACTGTATAGTGATTGAATGAATATGCTCTACATGGTTAAAATAATTTAATCACTCTCTTACACCTATGAAGAAATGATAGTTGTAGGATGCTTCTAATGTATACTCTTACACATGCTTAACATGATAAAATAGAAAGAAATATCATAATACATGTTAATAGCTATATCACATTTTTGTCATAGTAACATAGGCCTAGAACATTGTTTATTTAATATATTATAATTCAATCCTATTCAATACATGCACACACCATCAAATGGTCATAAATTCACCCAATAACATATCTATAAAATAAAATTTTAAATACAAAAATTATGAAAATTATGTAAAAAAATAATTATTCATTCAAACGGTTTCATCTAATTTATTATACATGTATATTAAAGTTAATAATGAATAAACGTATAAATTATCATACTATATCATAGAGTACAAATACTGATATATTTCAACATCATTTAATAACTCAAAAATAGTAATTACACTTTAATCACATATTTGTCCAATAATGACATAATATAACAAATTATTTAAATGAAATGTATTTATTTATACGAAGATTAAATCTAAAGTTTTTATCTCCATCTAAAAAAAAAATTTTGAATAGAGAAATAAATGTAAGCTCAAGATCTTATTGATTTTCTATAATTTATGACCATTTAAAAGATTATTTTAGAAAATGTAAGATCAATACATTTTGACCCAAAAATATTTAATACATGCACATAGATCAAACTACCATGAATTTTCATAATAACATATCTATAAATAAAATTTGAAATACAACAATTGTAAAAATTATGTAAAAACACATACTCATTCAAATGTTTTTATCACATTTATTATGCATATTTTCTAAATATGATAATCATGAATAATTTTAAAAATATCATATCATTTTAAGGATTGAAAGCACAAATATATTTTGATATCATCTACTAACTCAAAAGTAGCATTTACTCTTAATTCACATATTTTTTCAATTGTAATAAAATGCAACAAATTGGTTAAATGAAGTGTATTTATTAATGTGAAGACTAAATATAGTTCTTATCTCCATCTAAATAAATTTAAGTACAATAGAGAAATCAATTTAATCTCAATATCTTATTAGTCCCACCTATTATTTCTAAATAAATAAATAATATTTTTTTTTTAAATTAATAAATTTAAGGTCAAGATCTTTTTCATATATCACAAATATGGATTTATCACAACATTACAAGGTTCCACATCACAATCATGTATTTATTATAATTTTTTTGATCAATATTTGTTTGATGGGAGTCCTTTTAATTTCTACCATTGATGTGTATATTTCATCTAGTGAACCTCACTAAGGGAACAATTATCAACATAATAAGTGAGGCAAAGAGTGAAGGAGTTTGGTTTGAATTCTCATAGGATTTTTAAATTTAGTGGCAAGGTCTATTCCAATACAAGCTATCTTATGGTTACATATATAAAATAAAGGTCCAACCCAGGACATATGAAATGTTTCAATTGTTGGATATAATTTGATCTCTAGAAAGCGTATAAATGAATGGCTAGACTAGGAAGCTCAACCTATATAGGACCTTTATCCTAGTGGAACCAACAACTAGAGAAATTGAAGAGCATATAAAATTACTAGGGGTATTGTAAACAAAAGAAACCTTTGGTAAGGTTATGGAATCTATAATCCCAATATAATAGTGCTCTAAGAAAAATTTACTCTAGAATAAAAGATTTCTTAAAGTGAATATGAACAAATTAATAGATAAGTAAAATATAGTTTTAATACCATTTATAGATAAAGACCAAATCTTATTAAATCATAGATATGTAAGTATTAATAGATGAAAATGAACATAAAAATTATTTATTCCACATGAGATTTATTTATGTAATGTGCATGGGCTTTCAAACACTTGTTGTAAGCTTTTTGTTAGTCCTACTAGTAAAAAGATTAACCATATTGATTTGATTTATCTTTATAAGGTTTTTTGTTAGAAAATATTAGGAAAATATGGTCTCAAGGATAATTTTTCACCATATTGTATTAGGATATGATCAAGTAGGTTTATTTTTATCTTTTGATCAATTTCATAATTTTCTCATAGAGGTATGGAGATGGATAGGTGACAACCTACCACTTTTTAATTGGTCAATTTATCTCAGCTTTAATATGGTTGATTAACCTAAGAAAAAAGAGATAGATGAGATGGTGTATTTGCAAGAGTGAACCTTGGATTTGTTCTAAAAGATAATTGGGGGTGTTAGAAATAGATGATGACTTCCCATGATTGAACCACGGTTTGAATTTCATGGGGGTCCTCACAAGGTCCTCAAGGATCTTCATCATGTCATGATATCTAAGAAACGTGTGCTATGTGTTCTTCCTTTTAGTACCCATGATTAGTGAACTTTCACCCAAAATATTCCTTTTTTACTAATGTCACTTAATATTTTAGCTTGTTTATGATAGTAGGCCTTATACAATATTTAGCATATAACTCTATTTGAATGTATTCCTTCTCTAGATCATGAGGACACCCTCCAACTAACTGCATAGGTTTTGAACCTTGTGCTACATCCACCTCTCTACTAGCTGGATTGGGTGGTGCAACAACATGATTGTTTGAAACATCACCTTTGTAAGACATAGAAGAAACATGAGAGGGAAACACATATTAAAAAATAATGTAATTACCATATTTTTTTGTGGATCTCTCCTAAGTTGAGAAAAATCCTTTTGATGCCTAAATTTAAAATATTTCTAAATTATTCTCTAGCATAAACTCAAGTTTATTAAGAGCACGGTTGTGCTAAGGGTACTTAATTAAGATATCTAATGCAAAATAACATACCTAGTGCTAAGGGTACTCAAATAATAGTGGCTCTCCACATTTCAAAATCTTGAAAGTACTACTATGAGATTTTGTCTATTGAGGATACTAGGATAATGATGAGGGAAGGTCTAAATCTAATCTCTACCTATTCATGGTTGTATTTTTCATAAGTTGTGACTTTAATTTATCTTCTTGAAGAAATCATTGCAAGTTGATAGGGGATAAAATATACAAGATCTACTTCAAGAAATTGGGAGATCATATCACCTATCTATGCATGCTAAGCATGTAGGGAAAAATTTATTTTCTATTGCCTCTTGGATATCTTCATCATATTCCTTGATATTTTCACTATATTTAGTGTATATTGCAACATTGTAATCAATTCTCTTGAAGGTATTTATAAAACAATTTGGTGCAAGGTGTTCATGCCTCATAAGGAGGCCTAATATTTTCTCTAAAGTGTCATACTCATTTACCCTATCCCTGCATGCTATCTAGCTTTCTAAAAGTGAAGTAAATGCTCTTATTTGTACCTCTCTAATAAAACTAGTTTTATGCCCTAGATGGAACTTGTGATTGAAAATTTCACATAATAAGTTATTTTGTTTAGGTTACAACTTGTAGGAATTTTTTCTCACTAGTAAATTAATGTGGGAGGCCACAAGATATCCTCAATAATTTGTAGCATGAAAATTATTCTCTAAGAAATAAACTACAAAACTCGGTAATGTTTTCTATATGTTAATAGAGCTTCCCATGTCATATATTTTTTTCCATGGTTGTCCTCTAATTATTTGTTCTTTATTTGTAAAATTTCCAATCATGATATGAACCTCATGTTCCTATGTCTTGCCTATCTTGCCTATCTTAAAAAGTAATGTTAGTTTTAGATTAGAAATGTAAACAAGCAGAAAATGCAACACATAGACAATGAACAAAGTGATTACCCTGGGAAAACCCTCCTACTCAAGGGAGAAAAAAACCCAGCAAAAATTTTCTCTTATATATCAAAAGAATAAGTGCAAAAATTGCATACAGAATAAGGCCCTAGAATAGGCCGAGTCTCATACAATAAGAAATAACACTTCTCCTTGAAGTGAACCTTAAATGAACTAATGATCTAACACTTCTTCAAAGTTTGATCTGTTGTTAGGAGGCGAACTGTTGTTGCTGCTAGAAGATGCAAATTTGAATGAATGAATTGTGTGTGTTGAAATGAGAGGAATCTATCCTCTTTAAATACAATGCTAGGTGACCTCCTTACTAGGTCGGCTCTAGAAAAACATAAATATTATTTGTGAAACAAAAGCCAACCTTCCTTTAGATGATTTTATTTAAGAGAAAATAGCTCCCAAAGCTACAAAACACTAGCACTCCCTCTTAGCTAGGGAGGTATTTTCAAATATCCTCATCATGGAGTCTCTCAAAATGACACCCACAATGGCTACACCCATTTTTGGAAAAACACATCTCAATCTCAAAGATGTACAAGAGTTCATCATGGAGTCTCACAACATGATGTCCACAATGGCTACACCCATTTGTGGAAAACATATCTCAGTCTCAGAGATGTACAAAGGTTCGTCATGGAGTCTCTCAACATGACATCTCATCTCAATCTCAGAGATGTATAGGATATCCTTGTCATGGAGTCCCTCAACATGATGTCTCATCTCAGTCTCAAAGATGAACAAGGGCTTGCACCTCATATTTCTCCATCTCAAAGAAATATACACTACAAGGGCTTTCACCTCATATTGAACTCCATCTCAAAGAAATATACATTACAACAAATCTTCATAATGATGTGACTCCCTTTGAAGCTCCAAGTACCCACATCAACCTTCTGACCTCCTCGTCCAAGATTTCCTCTATTGATTTTTCAAACTCCCTTTGAATGTCATTTCCTACTCTTTGAAGAAACTTGTCGCAATGACAATTTGTATAGGTTCTCCTTACGAGTGCCAATCACATGAGCTGAATTTATGCTAGAGTTCTTCAACCGTGCAAGAACCTTTCCTTCAGAGAAGGCAACCTTGTACCTTTTTCCTCCAAGGTTGGGATGGATACAAGGTTCCTTTTTATCCCTAGTACGAACAAGACATCGCTCAAATGGAGATGGATACTTGAATCTAGCTGGAAAGAAGTGGCCCCAACTCCCTTTATGGCATAGCTAGCATCATCTCCAATTATCACTTGTAAGTTAGACACTTTCTCTACTAAGTTTGTAAGATTCTCTCTATAGCTTGTGATGTGACGTGAAGCACCACTATCTATCAACCAAGTATCACTGTCAGATTACATACATTACTTGAAAGAGAGGAGATGAATAGGAAACGTTCTTAATCAACTTTAGAATTTGGCTCCTTCTGAAATGTCTCTATGTTAATTTTTATAGTAGAAACATGTTGTGTAGACTTTAATTTGCAATCTCGCACAAAGTGACCATACTTTTCACACCTGTAACATTGAATGTGAGAGAGATCCTTCTTCTCCTTTGGTTCTAGGGAAAAATCTGATTTTCTATCTCTATTCCTATTTCTCTAGAAGTATGTGTAGCAAGAACTTAATTTTCTACATCATAAGAGTTTCACCCAATTCCTCTTGCTACCAATCTAGTTTCTTCTCGAATACAGTTAGCTCAAAGATGATCAAACTTGGGCAACTTGGATCTCCCACTGATGCTCTAAATAAAGGGTTTCCAAGATTGGGGAAGACCATTTAGTTCCAACATAATAAGAGTTTTGTCTACAATTATATCCCCAATAGCACTCAACTGATCTCTCAAATCAAAAATCTTAATAAAGAATGAGATGACTAAATCTTCTTTAGCCACATTTACATGATGAAGTTGTTGTCTCAAAGCAAGGGCTCTGTCGGTATTGTTGATCTCATACAATCCTTTTAGAGTATCAAACATTTCTTTAGTTTTCTTCAGATGTCTTGGAGATGATCAGTACTAGGTGATCCATCATGGATTCTATCATGATCTTTCTAGCTTTCATACCATTTTTCTTCCACTGGATTTTCTCTGTGTCTTCAGACTACTCGAGCATGTCATTTTCTACAAATTCAAGAAGATCATTCTCCTCTAATGTAATGAGTACCCTGGGTTTCCAAGAGTTGAATTTTGTAGCTCCATCAAGCCTATCTTCTACCTTGACACCGTTCACCATCTTCTTTTTCTTTGAGAGATTGTCTTAAATGAAGAGTTGTCTTGACTGCATAAACAAATCTAATCATATATTTTCTTAAACCCACTCTGATACCATGTTAGTTTTAGATCAGAAATGTAAACAAGCAGAAAATACAACACATAGACAATGAACATAGTGATTACCCTAGGAAAACCCTCCTACTTGAGGGAGAAAAAAACCCAGCAAAATTGTTCTCTTATATATTAAAAGAATAAGTGCAAACATTGCATACAAAATTAGGCGGGCTAGAATAGGAAAAGTCTCATACAATGAGAAATATCACTTCTCCTTGAAGCAAACCTTAAATGCACTAATGATAACATTTCTTCAAAATCTGATCTGCTACTAGGAGGTGAATTGTTGTTGCTCCTACAAGATGTGAATTTGAATGAATGAATTGTGCATGTTGAAATGAGAGGACTCCATCCTCTTTAAATACAATGCTAGGTGACCTCCTTACTAGGTTGGCTCTAGAAAAACATAAATATTATTTGTGAAACAAAGGTTGACCTGCCTTTAGATGATTTTATTTAAGAGAAAATAGCTCCAAAAGCTACAAAACACTAACAAACTGTAACACCTTGTAATCTAGGTTTGAATGTTTGGAGGAATGAAAATATGGGATATTTTAAAATTGATAGGATCTTTTTGAATCATTTTATCTTCTCTGAAAAGAGGAAATGGACCCATTCTTGCAACTCCTACTCCAAGTCTAGAATCTCTTTCTCTACCTTTGTTATATTAAAGTGCTTTATTAATTTTTGGATATAAATAAATTATGAAACTCATTAAATTATCTATCAATGCTTAAATATTATCCTCTCTCACTATGAGAGCATTTTTAGAGATTATATATCTCAATATTCTTTAGTGACTCAACCTCATTTTGTAGCTATTTATTCCTTTTTTTCTTCTTACTTCTTTTGGAAAGAAAGAATTTAGTGGTGTCCCTATCAGCTAACATTTATTTTAATCTATCAATTTCTTTTTCTTTTTTTTTTCAACTTAAAAATTGGATCTAAATTGAGCTAGTACACTTTAACTAAATTTATTATTTTTCTAAAGGGGACACCTCTTGGGCTTGTTCTAAGATCTAGAGAGGTTATTTCTCCAAAGCTACTATAAGTAATTTATTAGTTTGAAGATAAATAATGGGTAAGTGCACAAAGTTGAGTCCACAAAACGTGGAATTTTTTGCCTTAACCAAAAAATTGAAATCGGCTTTGAGAAAACAGGATCCCAATTTTTAAAAATCAGGATCCCGTTCAACTTCGGGATCTCGAGCCTAACACAGAACGGGATCCCGCTTTTTAAAAATCAGGATCCCATTTCCCATAGGATCCCGAACCAATGGAAAAGGCACGGGATCTCGATTGCCATGAAACGGGATCCCGATTACCACGAAACGGGATCCTGATTTGTACAAATTGGGATCCCGTTTTATATTGCTATTTATTTTTTTAAAATAAATAGAGTTCACTGCACAGCAGACGGGACCCCGAGTACTGGCAACAGCGACCCCTACAATCAGCTATAGGTACCCGCCTACGTCCCATTTTTTTGCATTTTTCTATTTTTAATTGAAATTGTGAAGAAAATAAGTGAATAAATTTAGCATATTTTTTTTAATTTATTTCACGTTTTGAGCATTTTTTTAACTGTTATAGTAGAAATGAATTTAATTGTAAAAATAGACAAAAAATGCAATGAAACCTGAAGGTTTTTTAATAAAAATGAAAAAATAAACCTTGAATTGTGTTTTAAAACAAAATTTAACTTTTGAAACTAAATTGTTCAATTAAACAAAAAATTGAATTTGAAAACCCTAATTGAAACAAAACAAAAAAAATTGCATTTCAAAACCCTAGAAATTGAAATGAAATAAAAAATTGCATTTAGATACCCTAATCAAGCTTTTTGAAACCTTGAATTCAAATCAAACGAAAAAAATTGAATTTGAAAACCCTAGTTTGAATTGAAACGAAAAAATTGCATTAAAAACCCTAATTACTTAGAAGTTGAAACCCTAAATTGAATTGGAACAAAAAATATTAAAACCCTAAGATTGAAATCAGACAAATCCCATTTTTATTTTAGAAACTACTAGGTAATTTACAGGCTCAAAAAAATTATTTGCATTGGCAAATGTTTTAAATCTTATTTGCTTGTATGGAAAAAATGATATATATTATTAAACTTTAGTTTCAATGTTTTGATTATAATTTAGATTAGAAACAATATATTAAAGAATAGTTAAAATTCATAAAGTTTATCTTGATGTTTGTTTGCAAATTTAGTTAGCAAATTCGTAAATCTAAGCAAGTACAATTGATTCCAATTGGCACTAACTTGCAAGTCTAAATTATGCCAAGGGCCACCCAAACTTCACCCTAAGTTTGCTAAACCCTAGACCCTAAACTATAAAATCTAAACCCTCAACACTAAAGCATTTGAATTTTGTCTTAGGACCTTAAAATGAAATTTGGTTGCCTTAAAAAACCCTCTGTTGTCACCATTTAGTAGAGCTTTTTGTAATGTTTTCCCTTATTTGAACACATAATATAAACCTTTTGGTTTCTACAAGTTTATGAAGAGTGGATGATCACTCTCTATGACAATTAGACATGATCCTTAGGGTTCTAAATCATTGGAAGAAAACTTTATTCTATTATATCCACAAGATAGGAGAGCATGAGTGAGAGTGCTATGGGTAAAGTTTCTTTCATTGGACATACCTAAAATTATGTAGGTTAAATGTCAAGAATGGTCTATTTGGTAGATTTATGAAAACTATTATGAATATCTAGAATGCCATAAAAGTATAATTATAGCAATTCCAATTGGAAACACTTGGGTACATATATATCATATGAAATTTAAATCTAGTAAGGTGTCTATTATATAGGAGAGTTGATAATAAATCGAAAGAGGTTTGTATAGGAATATATGTATTAAGAAACACATACCACATGACCTCTATAGGATTTTTAAGATGTGATCCTAGATAATAATCCACTCATCCTTAATCATAATGGATTCTTTAGCAATTAAGAGAGATTCAATAACCATAAAATTACCTATATTTTGATACTATATAGATTTATGTGGAAGGATAGAAATGCATCAATAAGGAGACCAAGATGGAACCATTTAACACCTAGAAGGTACACCTATTACATGGGAAAGGGAGGAGGTACATGATGATAGGTTGGAGGAACTACATGCTATTATTACAATTTAGAGATAGGAGGAGGATTCATATAAAAGAAATATAATTAAATATTTATATTATTTAATATACTATATTTAATAAATATTAATATAATATAATATATTAAATA
>VDFB02176924.1:19155-54938 GCA_007258455.2 Sequoia sempervirens
TTCAATAGTTCTTTCATATTGATTATGTGCTTCTCACAATTAATCGCGATCTTTGCTCCAACATTTGACCCATTATGTATTTTGCATAGAAGCTTCTAATCTCTGAGATGCAAAATAGAAAAACATGCAAACCATATCCAAATAGTCCATGTGCCCCCAGCACTCCTAAATGAATGCCATTTAGTAGATCCACTAATTGTCTTACAATCAACTCTAGATACAATGTTTTCTTCTTCCACCAACCAAAAGAATCGATGAACTGTAGAGTAATCACTCGAACCAGGTGCAGATAATCTTCTATTACACCAATCCACAATCTCACGTGCATCTTTAAATTTTACTGAATCCTCAAATTTTAATTGTTCTCTAGCAAGAATTCTTTTGACACACGCACCGGCTCCATCATGTTCTCCTTTACCATGCCCAGCTTCAAAAAAATTCCATATATGTTGGACATTAAGTTCCTTGTGAACCCTACTTAACCAATAGAACATTCTAGCATTTTTGAACTACCTCGTACAATTATCTGACCATATGAGGTGTTCTTTCATATGGATTCCTCTTTCTCTTAAATTTCTATAAAATATACTAAAAACAATATTGAACAAACTCATTAGGTGTAACCGATTGTCCACTCAAATAAAATGATACTCCTCAAAACTTTTCTATCATCCTCAGTGCTATTATCTGCATGTCTATAAACAATATGGACAAACATATCTACTTGCACTGAATTATAATATTGTGATTGAATTTCCTCTTGCGGAGCTAGAGTATAATTTTTTGCAAAATCAACCATTGAAAGTATAGTACCAATTGGAAATGTGTTTCTACATGCAGTGGCCATCAAGCCATCAGTATTTAGAGTGCATGACGTATTTTGGTACAATTTTAATGTAAATTCACTCATAAATGCATGCACACTAACTTTTTCTATAACCAAATCACAATGCTTTCCTATTTTTCCATCTTTTAAATAATACTGAACATTCCTAAATCTTTTGACATCTACTAATTGTTGTCCAAAATCATGATCAACACTTTCATGCAAACAAATTCTTAAAAATGAAAGATTTCCACAGTTAATGCATTGTCCAAAAATACAAGAACTTAAATAAAATAATTTAGCATTAGAGTTTCCACAAAACAAACCTGAAATAAACTCTCTTATTGCTTCAGGTGGCATATCAATACCATAATCCTATATAATCATGTTAGTATGCAAGGTACAACATATATATCGAAAAACATCATAAAAATAACGAAATTGAACATGTATTTTACAACAACAAGATATTCGTTGCTTATTAATTTTTACATACCAGGGTTTACATTTTTCAAAAGACCTTTGACTTATTTTAATATTACCAGGTAACACTGAATCGCTACAAAATTTTCTATAAAATTCATTTTGTGTTGTATCTAATAGGTGTTTTGGGCGAGGATCGCGAACTTTGGACCCCACCCTTAATTTTTCCTTTTAAAACATTCTAGCATTAGATGAAACCCTAGTATTATCATGCCAATATTTTTGATCAAAGATTTAATTTCAACATTCAATTTCATATTAGACCTCAGAAGTCGACCACTAAAACTCCAACATTGGTTGATAGGATCATTTTTGATACTTTCTCTTCTTTTTGCCACTCTTAGAAATGACTTAGGATGTATTTTTAAAACTTCACTAATATTTCTTACCACTCTTTTTATTCAAAGTTGTTTTATTAACTATAGCAAGAGTTATAGCTCTTTCTTGTCGTGATTTTTATCTTTAGATCGACTATTTTTCCCAATAGATTGAATGGCACTAGCAACAGTAGACATAGCATGTTTTAATGATTGATCTTTTCTTTTTGGTTTAACATAAAAGCCTAACCTTTTCATTACTTTCCTCATTTTTTGCATTCTCATCAATTGCATCATTAGTTGACATTGAAATGCAATTTTTTACGATAAAAGAATTTGGTGTATATTCTATTCGCATGTGTTCTTATTTGCCTCCAAGAAATTTGACTAGGAAGATTATCAAAAACACCACTTCCAATTTTAAAAAAGTATTTTCATTAAATTCAACATCACATTCTATATTTTCATCTTCATTTTCATCAACAAAACGGTTTTCATTTTCATTTTCATTTTCATTTTCATCTTCATTTTCATCAACAAAACAGTTTTCATTTCAATTTTCATTCTCATCAAAAATACAAGTTTTTTTTCATTTTCAAGAAAATGATCATTTGGATTTTCATTTGCAACAAAGATTTTTCTTTTTTGTTTTCAACAAATTCTATAAAATTTTCATCTCTTTGAATATAGTCAATGTCAACATCATTAAGTCTAGCATCTTGTAAAACTTCTACATACAAATTTACCATTTCACTAACATGTGGATTTGAAGACGTACCTGGATTTGTGCATATTGAAACATTCTCCATAGCATTCAAAGAGGGATTTGAAGACATAGTAGGACTTGTTTGTATAATCATATTCTTCTCCAAATTGACTCCTTGCAAATTAGCTTCATCTACAACCATGGTATCCTCAATGTTTTCATCTTCAATAGTTGTTGAATTGGTTGCTCCACCATCATTCATTGATTTCATTCTCATTCTTCTTTCTCTTTGTCTTTGTCTCTCTTTTTCTCTATTTGCTTCAACTTCTTGAGGAGTCAATGTCTTCCTTCTCTTATTATGAGCTTTATCTCCCATAATTATAAAATTCTCAAGCACAAATGAATGTTAATAGTGAAATACTTCAAAATATTCAATCCAAATTGGAAGTTGAATACCTATTAGGACAAAATTATTCCTCTTGTGTTCCTCAAAACAAGTAGAAAACTACCACAATTCCACTTTAAAAATTGTTTTCTTCATGCCTCCTTTGAAAAATTCAATCCATATTGCAAATTGAAAACCTTTTGTTCCTCCAAACAAGCACAAAAATAACACAATGCCACTTCAAAAATGGTGTAGATGATGCCCCGTTTGATAAAATCAACTAAAAATCAAGTTCACCACCTATAAATACAATAGCTTATGAAAAATAATTTACTTTTACTACTCTCGGCCGTACATGTGAAGTTGCAGACTTCACAGTAATTTTTTGTAGTATATTTAAATAAAATAAATGGGATCCCGCTTATAAAAACCAGGATCCTGTTTATAAGAAGTGGGATCTCGTTCCTCGGCATTGAATGTGGGGGTCGTTGGCCAGGAAATGGGATCTTGTTTCCTTTACAACAGTCTGAATATTGTAGAATAGAGAAGGGGATCTCGATTATAAGATGGTTAATGAACGGGATCCCGTTTTATAATCGGCATCCCGTTTTTTAAAATTTGAATTTTTTTTTGCTTTGTGGTCGGGTTTTTGCCTAGGTTTTTGGTTCGGGAAAAGCATTGGAAGTACGAACATAGGCCTTCAACCTAGTTTGACCTGAAAGTTGAAGGTCCTAACAATGTCAAAGAAAAATATTGACTTTGGACATATGGCTGACGACCTTTTTTGCAGAATTTTCTGACGAAATTAAAACCCATTTTAGATGAAAAAATGTAGATTCTAAATATGTAAACTTTTTTGCAATTGGATAATTTTTTCTATTTTTCAATTAATTTCTAATAAAATTGGTCCATAAACTTTAAATATCAGGGTTTTTTACTATTTTAATAACTTTTGATCAACATAAAATTTTGACAAACGGATTGCACGAGAAGAAACTTCAGACAATTCTTTTCAATTTAAAAAGAAAAAATCAAAAAATGATAAGTTTAGGTTATCTTATGCATGTTGTACACGATGATTTTTCAAAACGACAAATCTGCCTAATAAAAATTTAACAAAAAAAATATATATTCAATAAAAAATTACAAAAAATATCAAGAACAAGCTTCAATGAGTCATAAAACTTTTCCCAAAAGGATTTAGAAAAATACGATAATTTAAGTCAAAATATGGATGTCGTACACGTGCATGGTATGGTAAAAAAAATGACTTTTAAACATATTTTTTTAGAAATGCCTATTAAAACTCAATTTGTATAATCTGGGTATTGAAATAAATTACATATTTGGAAACTAGACTCAAAGCATTACATTTTATGATTAGTGACTTTTTTAAAGATTTCATCTCTAAGTGCTTCAAATTTTAAGGTCAAATGTGTCAAATTTTGAAAATCAGGAAAAACACTCACTTTTTGGCCAAAAAGTGGACTCAACTTCTTGCACACACCCTAATCTCTCTTGTCGGTATTACACATATAGGATATGAAATATATAAAGTATTTGATACATCTTCATAATAATGAATTTTTTGAAACATCCTCAATAGGGCTTACTTGTGCTCTAATTTTTATAAATTATTCTACCATCCATTCATCTGTAGATATAGTAAAAATTAGTGATTTTCCACTATGCCTTATACTCCTATAGAATGGATGATACCTCACTTTATCTATTTTCCAAGGCCTTCCCTTTATCTCTTCATTTCTAGAAACAAAGATAACAATCTTTATGCTTACTATTAAAACTATGAAGGACCGTTTCATCTTATTTTCAACTATTTTTTCTAAAGTTGGTTGCTCAATTGGTGGGTTCTTCAGATTTGATAACTTTTCCCTACTTCTAGTTAGATCTTCAAAATTTGGCAGTTCCAAGGTCGACTATTATAGAGTTGTATTGGTAGTGATTGCAAATGTCTCAAGAATTCATTTATGTTTTCCCTCTAATAATCTCTACCATTTCTACTCTCCCCCCATCTTTCATAGGAAATAGTGTTTTCTTATCAATTGGATGAGACCATAATATTTCAACAACCCCACTCCCTAGTTGTCTTTATCTATCATTTATTAGAGAGGGATGAGGATATACCCTAGCATTTTTTCTTCCAAATATTCTATTTTGACATTATACCTTAATAAGTGATTTAAAATTATCATACTAGACCTTATGATAGTCTCATATTGACTCTCACACATGAAGAATTTTATGACCCATATTACAACAATCTTTCAGGGCTACAAAATTTTGTCTATACTAATTCCTTTACATTCTATCTCTTTATTGTTAGAGTAATTGGTCATTTACTTGATTAATTAAACAATATTTGGTTAATTAATTAAGCTACCTTTTATCTCTTTTTCACTTAAGCTAACTTTAGGTGCATAATAATTAATTATTTTATTAGTTATTATGTGCAAGCCTAGGGTTTTCCTTTTTAGGTTTTTTACCTATATAAGGTTGTAATCTTTTCTTTGTAAAATAACTCTTTTTACAATTGGCAATATTGAGCTCCATTTTTTGAGCATTTTTTGCTATGCATCTCCCTTGTAACAGGTGTTTTAGCTTTCAGTATTCTTTGTGCTCCTTCATTTATCCCATGGACCATTTAGGGCATTGGGTCACCTTCCTTAAAAAAATGTCCATTTAACTCATAACATGAAGCTACCTTGGCATGAAAGGAATCCTAGCCTCACACAAAAATTTAAAACTGGAGGTGAGGATGGAAAGTGTTACATTTAACTTCTTTCCTCTAATAGTGGATTGTGAACCATTGAATTTTTAATGATTCTTCAACTATGTTACCATTTCAACCCTTGAACCTCTGAAAAAATATAGCCAACCTACTACCCTAAGAAGTTATGCAATTATTTCATCTTCTAGTAATCAAAATGTACTATTTTTTACTCTACCTTTCATTTTTCACCCCTTGTGAGCAATGAGGTGCTAAGATTTTGTGAGAAATGAATAATGGAGAGATGTTGCATGGGGGATTCAAATTTTTTATTGCACAAGGAAAGAAATACAAGATTTTTTGTGGAGAACTCTAGAGAATGGGAAGGTAATCACAAAACTATCACACCATTACAATGCAATGTGTTAGGCTATGTTTGTATTCATGATAATAAATTCATTTAACTTTAAAATCATTTATTTGTGTCTATCAATTATTTTTTATTTTTGATTGTGTATAATGAATTATTGGTCTTAGGTGACCATGTATACTTACTTTCTTTAATCGACTTTACAGACACATGGCTAGTTGAGACATTGGGGTACTCTAGTGGATTTATTTGTACTTAAAGGAAATTATGACTATACTTGAAAATAAAATTATAACATACATACCTAGTCACAATTCCAAACATTCTTGATTCATTATGTTGATACTTACTAATTAAGGTAAAAAAATAATGGCTTTAAAGTTCCTGGAATGTGGTCTAAGATCCAAATAGTTGAGGTGAGCATGGCTCCTAATAGGAATGATCTTTGGTGTGGTGGGATAGAGATTAAATTTTGGAGTTGAATATGGAGGGAAGGCTTTGTAGTGATAAAATGAAACGATGACTTTAGAGATATAGTTGTAGTGGAGACTCCAAAGTTATTACTAAAAGGGATTGAAGTTATCATTGAAGAAGACTCTAAAGTTATTGTTGAAAAAGGGCTCTACATTACTTTCTAAAAAGGGATTTAAAAGAAATGGGTAGAACCAAATCTACAAAGATGAGGCTAGAAATTTCACATGTTTTTTTATATTTTTTATTTTAAAATATATTTTAAAGATTAAATAATAAACTTTTAGGATGATCTAGATCAATGTTTTGAATTTTGCATTCCATGTTTGCATAATTTTAAAATGATCATGATATCATGATTATATGATAGATTATTGTACATACCTTTTATATCATATATATAAATCATAAAACATATTTTATCATCATCTAGTAACTAGAACTAATAAAATAGAAAATTGTAAGTATTTTTTTCACATTTAATTATATATTTAGTTAAAATAAAGAATTTTATAAGACATTTATAACAAATAAGAAAATGATAAAAGGAAAGGAACAATAGAATGTTAGAGCTAAACTAAAATAGTATAACCAAGAATAAATATAGCATAAAACTATCTATGCAAATGCCATCATGAAATATATATGTATATGTGTGTGTGTGTCTATGTCTGTGTCTGTGTCTGTGTCTGTGTGTATGTATGTATGTATGTATGTATGTATGAATATGACCAAAGTAGTTAAGACTAAAAAAAGTTGAAAGGAAAAAAAGAGATATAAAAGAGAAACAAGTGAAGGAAAGTTCAAAAATGAACAAAGGAAAGATAGAAATTATACTAAAATGTTTGTTAGAAAATAATTTTATTAGGGATCATATTCTTCTAACATTTATGTAATGTTCTAATATAAGGTTTTTAAGCCTTATATACTATATGTTTTATTAAGCATATAACTATTAGATTATTAATTATTTCTGAATGTTATTCTGAATAGGTGTGACAAATACCCCTTAAGGTATTATGCCACTCTTTCTCCTATATTTAAGGAATTTCCCTCTCAATTGAGAAGTGATAAATTTGGAGATTGATTGTGAGTTCTATCACTATGCACATGAGGTATTGTTGGTCATGTGAAAGTATGGAGAAGTATTCCCTAGGTTTGGTCTAAGTTATAATAGATCATTATTATAAGTGTTTTAATAAAATGATGTTTTATGGGGGTTTTTTCCTAAAAGGGTTTTCCTCATGTATATCTTGTGTAATGTGTAAAATCTATGCTTGTATGATTCTCATTTTATTTATTTTATATCTTGTTTATAATGATTAGTATCCTAATATCATAATTTCTAACATGGTATTGTTGGTATTGGCATGGTGTGATGGTTTAAAGGTGGCATTGTTGTTCATTCCACCAAGGTTCAAACCCCATTGAGGTGGTATTGTTGAATGGTTGTATTTCGGTTCATAGCTCCGGTCAAAAGCGTTTACCCCTTGAATTAAAAAAAAAAATCTAACATGGTATCAAAGCAGGTTAGGCTTTACTAATCATTTTTATAGATTATACTAGAAGATATGAAGAACTTGATGAGAAACCTATTTATGTTCAACAATATATGTGTGAGGCCATTTTTGTAATACATATGATCCGCCTTCTCTATTATTTTAAAATTCATTATTTAATTTTCTTTATTTAAGTTTTTGATAGTGTACATTGATTTATAATCACATTAAGTAGTTCATTTTTTCTTGGATAAAACCACATGCGAGATTAGATGTTTTTAAGCCTATTCCTTCTAAATCTTACCATAATAAAATAGAAAATATGTTCATATTAATAGACCATTGTCCCATGTTAAATATATAATGGAACATTTTTCCACCTTTGATCTCTATATGACCATTTTCTTCTTCATGAAAAACTAGTGTTTGGATGTATGAAAAGAGATATGATATATAGATCATCAAAAGACTTTTTTCAAAATAACTTGTAAGAACATCCATTAAATCTTCATTTGAAAAAAATGCATTTCTCTTTTCAAATATAAAATTAACAAATTCTAAAATATAATCTCTTATAATAATATAAAAACCTTAAATGAACTCACAATATAGAACTTGTCTAATACACTTATATCTTAATACCATTTGATACTATATCCAACTTATATCTTGATACCATTTGATACTATATCCAACACATTTCCTTTTAATAAATCAAGGACCTTTGTAAAAATTTGGAAGGACGTGACTTTTATAAGGAGCAAACAAAGAAGTTTTATCATGCTGATAACAAATTTTGAATTGCTTTCTTAATGAAACTTGATCCCTTAAAGCGAAGGCATTAGGCTGTAGAGAAATCTCCACCTCCTGGAAATAATACAACATTTGACAGCATCTTCTATTGGAAGTTTTGATAGTATGAAAGAAGAAAATCTAGAATCACACATTCTCCTTAGTTTTTTCCTCCTCCTGGCATCAGTCGATCTCATGCTTACCTAGCATGGCAATATCATTTACATGCATGCCATGTTTTTTCTCCCTTCCTCCATTCTTTGTCTATCCATGCCCATGACACTACAGCTTGATGGATAGCGAGAACCAAGAGGTGTGAGCCAGAGTCTTAGATAGCTCATCCTAGGTTTATAACCCAACCGACTTTCATATGTAGATACAGGGACGAATTAGTACATTCATTGCATGGTAATGGACGTAGGATCATCTTGTTCTCCTTGTCTTGAATATGGATTTGACGTGCATTTATCTCTTTATTGCTAGATAGCACCATCGTCACCATTTTTTGCATTATATCCTACAATAGTTTGCATGGTGAGTCGAACTCATGCAACCTCGTCAACTCAATATAGTTGTGTACCATGTCGTCGTAGAGGACAAGCCTTCAGATCACCTTATTCCAAATTCAAAGCATGGCGCCAGAGATGAGAGACAGCAAGGATCGGTCCATAAGTACCACTAATAAGGGACTTCAGCTACTTGATTTCCCACTTCATATCATAGGTGAGAGAATGAGGTCCATAAGTTCTAAGCTTTCTTTTGCCCTAAGCGACCAGATTGACACTTGCAATCCTAAGTTATCAATTCAGATCATAAAATTAGATTGAGGTGTTTATAAAAACCTTTAAATAAAAGGTCAAATAATATTATAGAAGAACAATTTATAAAACATACCAATGTTAAATTGAAAGCTATAAAGAGATAGGTTCATGAGACAGGAGTGAGCTAATAAAAAAGTAAGTTGATTGCTATCTAGCATAATAAACATAGTAAAGAAGATGATAAGTCATCCATTTTATCAAAGAAAATTCATTAGTACATCATTTTAAAGTAACTTGAACCTAGATTTTGTTTCATGAACAAAATACTGAATCCACTATCAATATTTGTAACAATTATTATAGTTTTCATGGAATCATATCATGTTGTGATTTCATTTAAGGTTGGATTGAAATGGGCATATACCATGAATTGATGGCAATCACAACATAAATGAGAGAGCTTGCCATCTATCAAATTTATTTTATCTACTAAAGAATGCATATTTGAAATTATGTTTTGTATCATTGTTAGAATTCCTAATAATTATACATAATCTAGATTATTATGTGGCATTCATACTAATTTATAAGTACATCATTTGATAATTTATACATCTCTACAAAGATCATCAATTTTTTTCTTAATAATAGTTATTATATCAAGCAATATAATTCATATACTTGATTTGAGAGGTCAATTTTTTTTAGATGTGAAAATGTAAGACAAATAAGCAATTTGGCCTTATTTTACTACATATTAGTCAAGACTCTAATTGATAGTTTCAACCTCATGTTTAATAAATTCTTGGCCTCTTCTAAAATTTCTTGAGACTTTTCATAGGATATTGAATATGGGCTACTTTCATGCCAATTCACACCTTTATACTGACATCATTATTCTTTAGAAATTAACACTTAAATGGTTCAATATTTTTCCAATTTTTCCATTTAAATATCATTTGATGTTTCTGTTTATTAATATTCCTCTCCAATCTAAATTTCATAGATAGATGGACCAAAATTATGATTCATGGAATTTAACTCTCATAAGGTACACTTACAAATTGGGTTTTAAGGTTTTAAGTTTTGAATCATTTTCAATAAAAAAATAATATTTTTTAATCCTTTTTTAAAAAATATATTATTCTCATTATATCAAAATGGACAAAAATAGTCTACCCCCTTCTATAAACACACAAGGACATTAAGTTAAATCAAAATCCCAAGCCACAAGGTAAGATAAACTTAGTGTAGTTACTATTATTAAATATTTTGATGTTATTGATGAGACATGATGGAAGTTACATAAGGAATTACAATAGTAATGGTATTACATAAATTCTCTATTCTCATCAATGGTTTTTATTTACTTACTTTAATTGATACAACTATTTTACAAATCCTAATAATATTCTTAAGAATAAAGAGAGGGAACATCATGATTCCTCTCAAAGTAATTTTTAGAGGTATTTGATGAAGAATAGGCACTATATTGCATTAATCTAATATTCTTGATTATAGTATATTTGATGATCAAATATGTTTATATTATTCATATTCTTTTCTACCATCACAATCATAAACATTAAAATTATCTATATTTATCCATAAATGGAGGATAAAATATTTTCTAAGGGATGTAAAGGCTAATAAATATGTATAAGTAAATTCAAACTTGATAAAGTGCTCACTAAGATGTACAAAAAATTCATACAAAAAACCTAGCCACTTGTCACATCACGTTAAGACCTCTACTATCCCTTTTTTTGGAGATCAAAGAGAGATTTGTTGGTCTATGTTGCATCTAATCCATGGATGTTTTAATCATACTATTATGAAAAATAACCGTCTTATACTAAATCATTATATTGGGTGGATATCGCCCTAATTCACTATCTAGGGAGAAAGCATGGAAAGAATAGATCACTCATTGCTTAAATTTTTTATGGATCATTTCTATATAGCAAGATTATTTTTTCATACAAGAAACATGAAATATCATCAATATTTATGTTCATGAAAATATCATATGATCTCTTCACTAATGATCATCAAATTGACTTTATTCTAGATTTATAAGGAATACTATATGCTCATTGGCAATTTACAAAGGCATATTAGAAATATTTTTTCTACACCAAAAATAAACTTTATTTGATTATTGTGTTACTGACTATGTTGGTGATTTCATTTATAGGAAATCTACCATAGAATATATCTCAAAATAAGTGGTGTAGGTGTTCTTACATGGATGGTGTAATATTTTTTAAAAAAATCTTATATGATTTTTTAGTAAAAACCCAAAATAAAAAAGTAGCTTCTAAAGAATCAATGTGGCTTTGAATATTTATGGAAGAGATTCAACTAGATACTTGTAAAGTACCACTTTATTATATGATAACTGGAGTTATTTTACTCTTCCAAAGAGAGAAAAACACATTGAAGATCATGGGCACCTCACTCAAGTGCAACTATTCTATCATAAAAGTTCTCTCTAATTCTATTCAAGAGAAAGTATACTTATATGTGTAGTGCAAATCAAATCAATGTTTTTCCAAAGATGATGCCATTGAGGGGGAGTGTGCATGTCAATGACACCACCTAGTGGCTAAATCCTAGATGTAAGTCCTTATGGCATAAGCAATTGTCCTAATAGGAAAAACATAAGACCTCTAGGCATTAGTAAGTCCTTTAGGAATATTTAAGTCTCATTAGGCATGAGAAAGTCCTAATAGGAAAATCATAAGACCTCTAGGCATTAGAAAGTCTTTTAGGTATTCTAAGTATAAGTTCTACGGGAATTCATTAAAATTCTTCTCTCTATAAATCTTCCATTTATAAAAGCATTGTATTAAGTCCTACGAGCACATTTTATTTGTTGGAAAATGGTCAGCACTCCCCTCGGGATTCATGGCATGGACTAACCACCTCCCGTGGATCTATTAACTCTGACAATTGTATCGGGCATTAGTAGGTCAATCTTTTGGTGCAACAACAACTGTGGGGCCAACAATTGGTATCAAATCCAAAGGTGTCGAGTTCGAATCCCCTTGGCTTGCACCAAGGGGGAGATTGTTGACAAATGGTCAGTGCTTTCCTCGAGATTCATGACATGGACCAATATATGCAAATGTATGTGTGTATATACTTAGGCATAGGTATACCTAAGAATTAATTATACTTAATAAGAACTATATATCAATATAAATTTACAAAAATGTATCTACATAAGCATATAAATGAGTATGTTATATATAAATATATGCATTAGAATATATATATATATATTAAAATCAAGGTGAAACTACTACAATATTAACTTTCACAAAGTGATATAATCTAAATTTGTTCTTATCAAAGATTACCCAATATGATGTTGAAGTGATTGCAATATTCAACAATAGAATAAAATCAACAATATTAAACTTCAAAAGAGTTTACAACAATACAACTCTCTCTTATAATTCCAGTAGTACTCTGATACTTCAACAACATGTAAAACAATATAACTTCTACTAACACAAGGAACCTATTTCTAGAAGAGATGGAGGTGAGAAATTGTTGATGGTCATTTTAGCACGACCAACTCTAAGTAACAATAGCTCACTACTCTAAAAGGTAGGGTTTTCTACTCCAAGGTTCCCTTATAGCGAGTTCTTGACCGTGTTGGAACGGTTAGTGGCATATGTGATATGTTAAACAAAGGGTCTTTTGTAATATAAACTTCCAAAAAAAATATAATCTCAAAACATGCAAGATCAAATAAAATGTAAATATATTTTTAACATGTTAGTTACAGCTATTTAAAGTTTCAATTTGTTGCATTTCATCCAGTGTTACATCAACTCTAGCAGATCTGAACATTCATCTTGCTCTTAAAGATTAAAAATTATTTAAATAATTAGTTGAAATAATCAATAAAAGATCAGGGTAAGGCGAGAAAATAAGGAATAAATTAATCTTAATAGAATGATAAATTCCATTTAATCCACCAATTCTGAAAGGTTAAGCAAACTCAGCAAAATTAATATCACAGTAATCAGTATTCACACAATCACATATAATATCGCTGCAATCACCAAGAAAAAATAAAATATTCAGATTTTTAAGCCACATCAATTCAAACCACCATATGACATGTGTAGTTTTGAGACAAGACTCTATTTAATACCACCAATAAACCAATGATTTCACTAGCTTATTCAATTAAAAAAGCATACCATCACCAATGATCAAAAACTCATCTTCAAACAATAGGTGCAATCCTTTGATATTATATTGATCATTCATAAAATTTAGTAGAATAGATTCACGCTGAAGATTTATCTGTTTCTTGTATTCAAAATGATTTCTGATAATAAAATAATTTACAAAGCCAAAATATATAAGACTTATGTATCCCATAACTTATGGATCTGAGAATAGTCTTCTGGAGTTTAACTTAGGTAATCAACCTGTACTGAAAATAAACTAAAATTAGAACAGAAAATATCTAACAACTAACTGAACAACCACATAAATATTGAAAATTTGATGCCACATCAGCAATTTTTCAATTGGGACGTTGATTTATTATAACTTATTTAAAATAATAATGTTTTGACATAACTATTACTTGAAAAGAGGAAAACTTTCATAAAATATATTAACGACTCTGTTTAAGTGATTCATGTTTTGTCCTTCATGGTACAACAACTTTATCCTTTATGAAAAAGTGGAACTTTCAAGCTTTTCTTGTAATTCATCGATAGTCATCAACTCTTGCTGGAAAATATGTTTGTCCGTCTTTCACTGCATCATTTGGTCCATAAACCACTCAAAAACTGGACCATGCAAGGACTCTTTGAACTTTGCAACTATCTTCGTTGGAGAGGCTTCCAAGGATGAGGTCTCCCAAAATGTGCAACCAGTATTCTTGATAAACTATTGTATTTTCTCCATGGCCTGGTCATCTAATCCTTTATTTCTAATTAGTTTATCTTTGCACTTCTTTAAAACTTTAACCCTCAGTTGCCCAGCCCTCAACCATTCTTTCGGTTTATCTTGGTCATCTTCTTCAAATTACAGTTGCCTTTATTATTTCCTCTATTGATGTTTCCTATATCTTCTACAAAATTAGGATATACTCATCCCACATCAGCAAATCCTCACTTATTTCTGACTCAATCTCGTGGGCCAGGTTGACTTCATCACTAATGCAGTGATATGCCTTTATTTCTTTCTTTATTACTCTATTTCCTAATTATTATAGTTCCTCCCTCCATTCCTTTGCAGCATAAAGGATACCTTTAGGGTCAGGACGATGGGAATCCTTATTTAATGCAGCCTATAGAATTGGAGTAGACATAACTAAATCAATGAGACCAATTAAATGATTGACGTAAGTGATAAGCTGAAAAACTTGTGCCTTGATCTCTTCTTTATATTATTCTCATCCTTTTGCATCCTTTTGAGGATGATTGTTGGATAAAAAGAGAAGAAATAGGAAATAAACATTGAGATTTTTTATTGGTAAAAATAAACTATTACAAGACTATCACTGAGCTTCTGCTCATTTTATACAAACACTATGAAATTCTGCTCTTTAATCATCCTCTTCTAGACAGCTCTACGGAGTTGGACTCTGCTAGAGAGTGAATAGCCACATTACATCTGCGTCTATTTATAGAGGGCTTAGGAATTTTCCAGAATGTGGAAACAGTAACCAACGTGAGCAATGAAGGTTGGTGAGAACTTTCTAGAATGAATGGTTGGGGAAGGTTCTACACAAGTTTGACCACGTGGGAGAAATTACTCACCAACACTCCCCCCTAATTTTTACCATGAATTTTCATTACATTCTCAGTCTCTTTCACTGATGTTGCGGCATCTAAAATCTTCTAGATCGATAGCGATCAAACCTAGGAAATCCCATGTTGTTGTTGGGATGCTCTACCCATGAGCTCTGGCACATTTGGTTACCAATCCATCGTCGGTTCAGGTGCTCAACACTTGTATTTTCTTAGCACCTCCCATAGAGTCACACTGCAGGTGCTCGGGGATCCTAATAGGCTCTTGACATCTATCTATCACAAATGGTGACAGGATCACCTCTAAAATCTTGCTTAACTTCCTTCTGACGTCTATCACAAATGGTGACAAGATTTCCTCAAATTCACCTGGCTCTTCCTTGCTTCGATCAACCTTGCTTCAAGCGGCTTGGATCTTCTAACAACAATCTATGATAATCTACAATGATCTGCCTCAAAACACCTTCCTTGCTAATTGAAATACTGTCAAAACTTGACAGCAACAGCTTTAATAATTGCAAACTTCTTGGGATTTATATTTGCACCTTGCTCCTTCAACTTTGACAGCTACTTCTCATGCGAACCTTCTCTTTTATAAACACTGTGATGTTTTGAAGAAAACAACAGCTTAACTTCAAACTTTTGGCTTTTGTTTGCTTGCAGCAAAACTAATGGCTCTTTGATGCCCCACGATCTGCAATAGCAATATGATAGGCTGGGCGATCTGAAACAATCTTCCTTCAACACTTTTTCTCAGTTGTGGCTCCATCTCTCTCAATGGCAGAGACCTTACTCGATGATGGCTCATCTTCATGATCTATCTTTTCTATAAATGATTCCTCATCAATCTTTCAACTTTGTGCTTTCTTCTCTAAACTACTCTCAGCTATGAACACTCCTAGCAATGTTAGAAAACTCCCTTAGATTCTTTTGCTATATAGCTGAAAAAATTCCTACCATCGACTCTGATACCACTGTTGGATAAAAAGAGCAGAAATAGCAAACAAACATTGAGATTTATATTGATAAAAATAAACTACTACAAGACTATCACTAAGCTTCTGCTCATTTCATACAAACACTCTAAAAATTTTCTCTTTAATCATCCTCTTCTAGACAGCTCTGTAGAGTTGGACACTGTTAGAGAGTGAATAGCCACATTACATCTGCCTCTATTTATAAAGGGCTTAGGAATTTTCCAGAATGTGGAAACAGTAACCAACATGAGCAATGAAGGTTGGTGAGAAATTTCCAGAATGAATAGTGGGGGAAGGTTCTACACAAGTTTGACCACGTGGGAGAAATTACTCACCAACAATGATGAACACAACCATTTGCAAGGAATATTTTCCTCTTTTTTGTTTTGAGCTCCTAAATTTATTTGCTACATCTTATAGTCTTCGAGCAATATATCTATTTCTAGCTTGTCCACCCTGGGGATAGCAACTTTTGCTACATTTTTCCATGTACATCAATCATGGGATGGTGGAGAGCCTTCTTGCTCTTTTCTTTCTTCTTATAGATGCTTGAAAGGCCTCAAAAAGGATAGCAAAATCTTCCTCCTCTTCTTGGACATACGTCCTCTTCCTTTTTTGATAGTATGGTTTAACAATATTGGGAGGGTGGATGTTCCTTCTTGTTGAAGGGAAGGGATGACCTCAGTGTCATGTGAAGCCTTAGATTCTTCATGTTCATCCTCATCTTCCTCTATTTCCTATTCAACTTCTTCCCTTATAGTATATTCCCCTTGCATATTTTTATTCAAAAATTATTCCTCGACCAGTTGATCTTCGTGTTCAAGGGGTGGAGGAACTTGGGTGTCATGTGGAGGTGAAGGAGGAGGAGAATTGATAGATGAATCATGATGTGGAGATGGATAAGTGGGCATACATGAGGATTGAGAATATGAGGAGACATTTGAGGTGATAGAGGATGAGAAGGGATGGTCATCTACAATGGAGGAGAAGGTGGTGGTGATGCGGACAAGGTGGAGAAACTTACAATAGACTCAAAACTGATCAGATTTCAACAAGGCATCAACCCTTGAACTCCTAATCGCCCAACTTGAATCAACTAACAACAATAGGCTTATAAATCTCAACACAAGGATTATCTTTTAGAGAAGGCCACAAAAATACCAACTCAACATCAATTAAGTATCCACTCAAACCCCAAATACAATACCCCAACCAATCACACAAGGTTTCTTTAGCTCATCATCAAGTTTCTATAGGATACCCTACTCAAAAGGCTACTAGATTAGCCCTATTTTACAAATGAACTACCTCTCAAACACCTTTTCTTCACAACAAACACAACAAATAGTCAAAATTCATGTATCAAAACACCATATTTCATGATTTGTTTCCAGGTTCAAGGCTTCTTTATTGTTGTTCCAACAAACCCTTCATTTTCTTACAAAATACTAGGTTTTTATTGAAAATACACATGCCCAAGCTTATGAAGCACAACTAATGCATCAAAAACCATGTAAATTCCCTACACAAACTCAAAATAACATTACATAGACACTTCTTACACTATTCAATTGATACCCTTCACTGTCACACCATTTTATAAAGGAAACATTCACAAGATTACCCCAAGGTAACACCTGATCTGATTCAACACATCTCTATTGTCTTCCCATCTATGGAAGCATTTAAATTGATTTATTTTAGACCCATTCCATGAGGTACAGTAAAATAGAAAGTGGAATGGCTCATAATGCCATAATAAGAGACCTTCAACACTAATTTTTGAGAAAACAGAGCAATCTTAGTAAAATGCAGAGAACTTCCACAAATTCAAATATTTTGCAATCAATTTTTTTTCAAATGGGAGTTAATACATGCCCCAACACTTCACAATAGATTTTAATTCATAACAGTTCCTGTACAGATCGTACAAATCTGAGAAAATATGAAATAATAATAAATTTGAAGAATTCAGTGTTGTATATTATTAGAATATCATCCAACAAAACTTGAACAACCTCCTACGAGCCTTGGAGGGCTTTTAAAATACATTTCCAACTCAAACTGTCCCCTCAACCGACTCAAACTACCTTACAAATTCAAATGACTCTTCATGTTCTCTACTATTGCATTTTAACAACTTTTGTTTAGTACTTAACAATATTGGCATTTTGTGCAATCTTTTACTAATCTAAAACCTAAGACTCCAAAATCACCAAAATACATCAAAAATGGTCTTTTTTTAGACCTTATTTAATATAAATGTTATGTTAAAACACCTAATACCCCTAAACTCATCCAAAGTTCCTCATGACAAAAAGTCACCAAAGCAAATTTTGGAACATGGTTGTAGGTGCCTCTGTACCATACAACCCCCTTAAAAGAAACTCATGCCCCATGAGTGGAGGTTGATACCAACCCAACCATCCCCCACACATACTTCTTGGATCCATAACCTCCTTCCACTGTTTCAGGATTTGCACTCCAAATTTCCCTTCACTTGGAATTGTCCTTGCATTTGAATATGATTGTGCTTGCTCATTCAAACCTGAGGTCTGCCTTTTCTCCACCCTTGGTTCAAAATTTTCTCATTTCCTATCAATTGTACCTGCACACAAACAATTGTTAGAAACTCTTTGATTTGTCTTCATCTTTTTGTCACCCTCATGCTTGCAACTATCCATAATTCTCTGTCCAATCTGCTTCTTTTCCATTGTCATCAATCCTTTGGTTTTGTCAGGCTTTTCCATTGTCATTAGTCCTTTGGTTTTGTCAGGCCTTGGTACCATTGTACCATCAGATTTAGAATCCTTTGTACCTACACCTTCAATTAGAGGACACACAATGGTCCCCACCAAGACATTCCTATTCAAATTCATTTCCCTTACCTTCTCTACCCCTGTTTCAACCTTCATACCTACAAGTACTCTGTCTTTATTGTCCCCAAGCCTTATAGATTCTCTTTTTCCAAAAATTAAAACTTTATACTTACCCTTGTCTCTTGCATTTCCTTGCAAAGGAGTCAACTTAAAACTCTTATCATCCTTCTTGATGGTATAGGTTTTTTCCCTACCATCATACATAGACCTTTTGTCAAATTGCCATGGTCTCCCCTATAGCAAATGGAAACAATCCATCAGTAGCACATCACACAAGACCCTATCTTTGTACTCCCCAATCTGAAAATCCATATAGGCTTGTTCATTTACCACTAAAGTTTTACTATCATTCACCCAAGAAACTTGGTAAGGTGCTACATGAGGTATCTTCTCTAGATTTAACTTGTCTACCATCTCCCTAGACACCATATTATCTTGAGAACCTGAATCAATAACAACTTGACGTACTTTACCTTTACATTTGCATGAATTTCTGAATGGACTCCTTTGGCTCATATCTTCCTCTTTTGGTGATTGCAACAAGGTCCTTCTCATCATGAGTGCCTCTCCCACCTCTGGGTCTACAGGTCTGCTTGAACTTTCACACACTTCCTCTTGGACCAGTTGTGTTCTTTCACTCCTATCACCACTTGAAGTTGAACTTTGGTTTTGAGGACACTTGAAAGATGGGTGCCCAAATTCATTGCATCTATAACAGCTACCTAAAAACTCATTGAAACCTCTCTTTTTTCTGAAGTTTGTCCTTCCACCTCTCCATCCTCCTCTTGCTTCAGATGCTTGCTCTTTGTTCCTATCAGCATCTTCAAGGTCTTCCTTGATCTTCCTTGATGTTGAAGTAGTACCTCTACCCCCAGAAGTGTTGCCTCTTCCTCTTGCTGCCTTCTCTTGTCTCCTCTTTACCTTCTCTTCAGCCTTCAGTGCCATTTTGTAACATTCTTTTATGTTTCTAGGATTAGTCAAAGCCAACTGGGTCAAACCACAATAGTGGTTTACAAATTTTATGAGGAAGGAAATTTCATTTTTTTCCTTTTCCCCAAACTCAATGGGTTCGGTTGAACCCAATGGTTCGACCAAACCACATTATATGTTCGACCGAACCCCCAAACCCTAAACAAAAATAATCTTATTTAAAGGGGTTCGGTCGAACATGGGTTCGACCGAACCCCCTTAAATAAGACATAAAAAAATAACATTGTCATTTTTTACTATCATTTTCACTTTTTACCAGTTGCTTTCCCTGTGCTTGTGCATTGTAATACCCCTCATGTTACTACTTGTTCTTGACATTCTCTGTGGTTGTTTGGCACATTGTGGTTTTGATGATACTGTTGATATTATGTTGTGGTAGCTTAGACTGTTACTGATTATATTGCTCTTATGATGCCATGGATATTATGATGATATTTTATTATGATTGTTTTGATGAAATTATTTAGAATACAATAGAATAGAAAATAGTAATTGATGATATTGATGCAAATTAATGTAAAATTTATAATGCGATAGATGATTATATGAATTGGTGAGGGGACAGGTAGCATCACTCATTCGTGAGCGCCCTGCTACACTGCAAATCCTTCTCACAATGCTTTGTAATTGATTATATGTATGTATGTTGTATATCACCTTGTTGGATGCAGGCTTTGCAGGGATAAGACTCGATTCCACCTATTTCGATAGGTCTGGGCGAGCATTGAATCAACCCAACGGTAGGAAGTTGAACAAAGGTGACATGGAAGTAACTCTGTTCCAAGGTGTCAACAGTCTTGTACCTTCTTGGTTTGTGCGTCTTGGTCATAGTCATTGTGTTGTTGCATTGGTCTTTGTATGTTATTGTGATTTTATGATTTATCTAATGTGGTGTATGGTTTATTGTTGTGATTTAAATAATTAAACAATTAATAAAATAAAAACATAAAATAATAAATAAATAAAGCAATAGATAAATATTAGTAGTAGTGGTAAAAATATTACATTTATTTTGAATCTTACAAATGGTTGATTTTAATTATGTTAATGTGAAAGTAATTATTTAATAAAGTATTGTGGAGATGATGAATATATATACAAATAAAAAGTTCAATTTTGTGGATTTAAATTTATTTAATTTTTTTTTATCAAATGCATGATAAAAGAAAATGAAATGTAAATGCATGAAAAAGGCAACAAAAAAAGGAATTAAAGGATTAATAATTAGTTTGATTTATTTCTTGAGATGTGACTTCTGGTATTCACGGGAAGAGGAAATGGAAGAGTCTTTTGAGTGTTGTTTTTATTTAGGGATTTTTCTTTGGTATGGGTTGCACTCTCTTTTCTTGAAAAATCTGGAGAAACTTGGATTCTTTTTCTATTTTCTAGGAAATCATTGAAGAAGAAGGTTCGGTTTGGAGGAGGATTGGGGATCTATTGCTAGAAACAATCAGCAGTGAGGAATTAGTTCTGCAAGAGGGATAAAGCTTCTACAGTTTTTCTTCAAGCACAGGACGCCAGGTTCTTTTCATTTTAATTATTTATTTTCTGTAGCATCAAATAAAATAGGAATTGTTTCTCTGTGTATGAAATTTTCATCTAGGGTTGGAATCAAATGTTTGTGGAAAGAAAATATATTGGGTTATTGTTTAATCAATTGAAATTTAATTGGGGATCGAGATTGTTGTTTGTTTAAATGGAATTTTGTTGGGTTCTGGACTGTCATTTATTAGATTGGAATTTCTAGGGGCTTGGGACTGTTGTTTATTTTAATGAAATTTTGTCCGGATTCTGGAATTAAACAGTACTACTGTGGTTTTGTTTTAAATCGAATAAGGAATAATTCCCCTACTGTGAATTCGAGGTTGTGTTTATATATATATTTTACAAATACATTCCGTGTATAAATGTATATATATACAGTGACTGGTAAAATTGATTATTATTCTCTATTTTTTTAATACAGTATATATATATATTAGAGATATATATATATGTATATATATATAAACATATATTTGTATCCATATAAATATTGAATGAAAATCTATTTATTTAAAAAAAAATTGAAATTCGCCGTACTTCACTGTCATTTGTTTTGATATTATAAAAAAAAAATTTGACTGGGTGATGGTTCGGCCTCGGCCGTACCCACCACCTAGCCGGCCGTGGTTGGTGCGGCAGCCTACGGGCTACCACGGCAGTCCTTCGGACTGCTGTGACAGCCCGTAGACTGTCCACGGCAGTCCGTTGGACTGTTGTGACAGTCCGTGGACTGTTCGCGGCCGGTAGATTACCCGTACGATGGCCTTTATTTGTTTTATTTTATTTTATTTGAATAAAGTTTCAGCTATTCGTGTAAAATGAAAATTCTTTTCTTTAAATGATAATAATTGATATGTATTTAAATATGTATATATATATATACGTATATTTATATATATATATATATATATATATTTAATTATTTATTAATTTGTATAATGATATTTTGTAATTCATAATTGCCCTGTTAAGTTAAATTAATTATTTCTGTTTGTAAACAAAATTCTTTTTTTTCTGATATGAATAAAACAAAATTGTATTATAGTGAAAACATGAAAATAGAAAGGAAATTCTATTAATCTGTTAAATTATGAACTTTGATAGGATAATATAGTAAAAAGGAAAATTGTGAATATATATCAACATTGATTGTTTAATTCTTTATTTTAATGTGTGTATGGTAGAAATGGAATTTAATATGGAATTGAATAAGTTATCTTTTTATTCTTTTTTTGTGAAATTGTAGTCTTGTAGACTTGTGGGTTTGGGACATTGTTAGTTCTTTGATGTGGGAACCCTTTTTTGTGTTAGCACCTTAGTCTTCCAGAGGATTGTGATCTTACTGGTTTTATATCTTTCTATCATGAGCTTCTGTTATGATATTTTTTGCGATTGGGGTGTACTGTGTTGTGAGGTTTTTGGTTATGAAATTTATTGGCGAGATGGGTTTTGCCTCGCGTATTATTATTGTTGTATATCAATGTGCATGATTGTGATGGTACCACCCCAGGTTCTTGATGGTTTTGGTGGGTCTCTAGGGAGAGTGGCTCCTCGTGGGGGTCGGCGCCCCGCTTAAGGGGAAGGGCACAAGATAACCCACGAGTGAGTTAGTAAACAAGTGAAAACTTAATAATTAACTTAGGAGGGTAGGGTAGTAATATCATTATAAGATTAAAAAATGGATATCTTGTCTTCATTAGTGCTTCTGCAGACTAGTGGAAGGTTGAGAAGGCCGTGGTTGGCAAGGTCGTGACCTCATCTTCACGAGAGGTCTACGGCTCCACATGAGTCACCCTATGGACCGGCGCCTCCAGTTGGGAGGAAGGGCACAGGATAGCCATAGATGGGATCAGCGCCTCCAGTTGGGAGGAAGAGCACAGGATAGCCCATGTAGGACTATGCGATGACACTCTCCCCTAGTTGCCCATGTGTTTTACTTTATTGTGTTCCTCTGGAAGTAGGTTATGGGAGTTGGTTTAGATTGTTGTTTGAATTGATTTAAATTGATTTATGATTATTGTTTTAATACATCTTTAGTATGCTTTGTGGTCTTGTATGATCTCATTTATATTTGATTTACGATCTTGTATTTTTATGGTACTGTGATATGATGTTATTGTTTGTTCATTGTAATTTGGAGTATTGTGTTATGGATCTATGTTGGTACTTCTTGTATGTTTGTACTTTAGTTGACATTCTTGGTCGGAGTTACTTCTCTGTCACCTCTTAGCACGGGGGTGGTCGGGTGGAACGTGCTCTGCACACCGTTGGGTTCCCCATCCGCATTCGTTGGCTCAGTCTCATCCTTTCGAAGATTTATACCAGTGGATCTCTATGCATTTGGATAATCTTGTATTTTGTATTCATCCCACATGATTGGGAATCATGATGTAAACTATATTGATATGATGTAAAATTTGAAAGATGTTGTAATGTAGTTATCAACTTTGTAACTTTATTTGACTATGTGATTTCTCATAGTTTTATCTTGTAATGAAATCTATGTATATGTATATTTAATGTTGTCATCATTAGTTCCTTTTGATATCTTATGAGTTTATGTTTAGTAATGTCTTTTTTGATGTGACCTCGCGTGCCCCAAAGAACATAGTCGATTATGTTATTTGTATTGCAATGAAATGAGGTATATGAGTATGTTTATGATCATTTAATATTTGGTATGTGGATTATTTGTTTTACTTTAAAAAATATATATTTGTGTTCTTTATTTGATTGTTCTTTGGGGCTTGTGCGGCGGGCGTTACATGCATGCGGCGAACTAAGACCGTGATCTATGAACGGCGAACAAACTGACTTCATCTCTCCAGTGAACGCAAACTCAACTTCGTCTCTCCAAAGTTCATCAACCCAACTTGCATATTGAGCACCAAGTTTGTCAAATTCGAATTTTGTAGATTTCAAAATGCATTTGTTTGTTAAATTTTGAAACCCTAAATGCGAAATTTTTCAATTTTTTTGAATTGAAACTGCATTTGTTTGAAAGTCTCTAAAGCATTTTCAACATACACTATTTCTATGATACATTTCTACTCTGTCAAAAAATTAACATGCCCTGTCTATGCTTCCACATTTTGCATACATTTTTACCAGGGTGCCTCCAATTTATTTGAGGCATTATATCAAACAGTTCATTAACAAATTTATTTGAGGCATTATATCAAACAGTTCATGGTAATTTTTGATGGAGTATGATAGAAATAGTGTTTCCATTGTATGCACCCTATATCAAACAATTCATTAAAAATTTATTTGAGGCATTATATCAAACAGTTCATGGTAATTTTGATGGAGTATGATAGAAATAGTGTTTCCATTATATGCACCTATATCAAACAGTTCATTAACAAATTTATTTGAGGCATTATATCAAAACACTATTGGAAATTTATTTGAGGCATTATATCAAACAGTTCATTAACAAATTTATTTGAGAAATTATATCAAATAGTTCATGATATAAAGTTTCTAGGGTGCATACAATGGAAACTTGGATAAAATTATTCATATTTTTCCTTTGAGTCTTATGGAATTACTCCAAAAATGGTTGGTGAACTAAATGTATGAATCGAAGAATAAATTTAGAGGAAAGAAACTAGATTGTTTGGAATAAAATGTATAATAAAATAGTTCTATTAGGATTAGAAGGAATGAAGGTATATTAAATTTTCATTATTAGGAAAATATAAAAATATGTCCACTTTACTATATATATATATTTAAAACTATTCTTCATATATCCATGTTAAAACTATTAAAAATTAAATTACATAAATCAATTTTAAATTTGTACAAAGAAATAAATGACTTTGACTAAGAGCAAATATTTAAAATATAGCTATCCTCTTTGCAAAATCCAATTTGATTTGAGATATTTATGGACAAAAATATGGATGAGCATGAGGTAAGTAAGAAAGAATAACCTTAATTTATATCTTCCCTCATCAAATAATTTCACATTTAAAGAGTTTCTTAAGGCATATCCAATTATGAAAAACTATTATATACTTGAACATATAACTATATTAAAGTATATCATGAATAAATTGAAAGGATAAAGAGTAAATCACTAAAAACACATACATAAATCATAGAAGTAAATTGATTAATATAAGGAGATTCAAGTGGTTGGATAATTTTTTCCAATGAGTGGAAGAGGTTAAGAAGGAACCATCAAATAAATATAATATTTTAAATACTTTAAAAGAAAAATACATTTCTCCCTGCTCTAAATTGAAATGGCATTCCTTCTAAGATGATAATAATTGAAAAAGAAGAAAATAATCATTATGAAGATCAAGTACCATTGATAAGTTTTAAGAGATCAAATAAAATATTCAACAACAAAAGAAAAAAGAGAAAATAGTTAATGCTAAAGAAACAACTACAACCAAGCTACTATGTTATAAATTCTCCTCTTATGTAGTCTTCATTTCCCTATAAATTGTGGCCTCCTTGTACAAATTAGCTATTGATCATCATAGTGAAACAAATTTAACATTTTGAAATGGTTAAACATTATTATTATTTTTATTTGTATAAGTATAATTATTATGGGTTCATTTCTCCTCTCCTACTCTTCCTAATAAGGTTCTATTTTACAAGCCTCATATAAATGTTAGGGTTCTAACTTCTAAAAATTGAATAGTGTCAACTTAATCTCATTAGACAATGCTCCCCTACTATTAATGGGGCCAACTTTTTATCTATCAAACTCGGCTATGTTTACATTGAATAAGAATTTGATACCTTTATCCTGATACTTGAAGTAAGATATCTTGGCTCTAATTTTAGTCATTTTATCTAAAAATTATTGGTGACATATCCACTCGTGTTTAATTTTAATCATTTATTATTGCAATTAATTATTACAAGGAGATTCTTTAAGCTTGTATTCCATCCCCACCATTTTTATTCTAAATATTTGACATTTTCTTTCAACTTAAAGTCTAAATTTTATCCTTAATGCTATACATATTTTTCTAGGATAACACATATTCATTAGATTTCACTTAATGTGTTTAGGCATAGAAGAAAAACATTCAATATATCTTTAAGATAACTTTGATACCATCAAGATAATCCCACCTTTCATTGCATTAATATCAAGGTTAACTAACCCTTCCTCTTTACATGCTTTTTCAATTAGAGTATCCTCTAGTAAAAATAGAAACATTAATAATGTGGTTATCAAAGAGTGTCTAGGGATGCACACATCACTATTATTAATAAATTATAAGATTGTAAGAAATGTTTATGGAAGAAATAACTATCTAATAGAGAATATAATGTATTAGTTACATATCTAACTATTACATATTTTAAATAAAGCCCCTTTAAAATCTATCTTATTGCCATTTAATGAGTCAACTAGGTTCAAAATTATTTTCATCTTATTCCCCCAAAATTCATCACCTTTACAACAAAACTTGATTTCATATAATTTATCTTATTTATTCTCAAATCATATTAAAATCACCACCTTAAACTCTAAGAAATATTTGGTAACTTATTTATTTTATCTTCTTTTAGAAAGGGGTGTGAAGGGGATTTAGAACCTTTTAAAGTTTCTTTCAAAATAACTAGGAAGATTTTATCCATTGCCTTTCTTGTTGCTTTTAGGATTAGTGTTATGAATTTTGTGCCTTCATTCTTAAAAAATTCTTATATCAACTCATTTAGCATTTCCATGATCTTTTTATATGGGAAAGGTCAACATACAATGAGGTAGACACTTTCCATTTTTTTTATTCCTTAATTAGTTCTTTCTAGGGAAACTTTTAGTCTTTTCGAACACCTTACAAAAATATGATAAATGTGTGATTATTTTTCTTTCCACTCTATAAATTTTTGATGTGCTTGGATATATAATTGAGATGATTCACCCATAATGTACAATGATAAAAATTTAGTATATATGAAAGAAATATTTTTGAGACATGTCAAACTACCATTCTACATAACTCTCACATGGAAATAAGAATATTATTTTATTTTAACTAAAGAAATTGTGTGTACTCTATCTTGAAAATTACTAATTAATTTTGAATTATATACTTATAATTTAAAATAAGAGCATCATTTGTAACATGGAATAGATAGGTTAATTTTAATGAAATAAAATATGTTTTTATATTAAGAAAAATTTACAAATATATGGAACTCATACATTGAGAAATTGACTAAGATGTAACTTTGTATGAGAATTAAGATGCTCGAATAATTTATATACCTTCTTTCAATAATTAACATTAGAAATTAATACTTGGCTCATATTTTATACCCACCTCCCAATGGTCTTGGAATGGATGCATTTAGATGGAGAAGGATTTCAAAAGGCTCATGGTACTTGTGGACCCCTCAAAGGCATGATATATAACACATGAACTTTATTTATGAAATTTGGTCTTTTGTTGTTGGATTCTAGTATGAATGTTATCTATAAGGTGGAATTCTTAGTTGAGACTCTCAATCTTCCATTGTTGGTTTCTAGTGTGATTATGCAATATGCTCGCCAAACTATATTAATTTCTAATGTTAATTATTCAAAGAAATTTTTGTTTCATAAGAAGAGACCTATGCTCACATATTCCAAGGCATGTTATTATCCACAATGCATGACACTTCTTCACATCTCTACCAAGTTCTAAACAGATACAGATTTTCCATTTCCATGGAGGAGATTGATGATTTAAAAAGAAAATATCTTGCCATTTCTTTCTTGAGAAGTCATGTTTGCATTCATGATTTGCAACTTCCATCTTCATCCAAAAAGAAATTGTGTTATCGTTATGTGCCTAATATTAAAACAAATCAAAACCTTCATTTGAGCATGATCGTGAACACAAAGGTAAATGAGTGGAAACAAAAGAAAGCTCGGTTAATGGCTTTTAGCATGTTGGTGGAAAATTTGCATCTTTTTGAAAGTGGCTTCCTAGCTTATCAATCTTATGTTTAGTAAGGTTTTGTAATCTCCATTGTGTTATGTATTCAGGTCATGGGTATATCTAGTATGATGTCTTCTTTTGGGTATTTTGGGTGCATAAGAGAATGTGCATATGTATTGATGTATTCAACCAATGTGCTTTTGTAACATTGTAATCAGACAATTGGTCATTTGTACTAGGACCTCACTGGTCTTTTTGATATTTTGTAAAATTTGTTACTCGGACTGCAACTAGGGGTTTTCTTGTTGGTTCTTTCTCGCCAGTATGTTTTCCTGAACTAGCTATATGTAAAATATTATATATAAATAAAATTATAAGTGGTCTCCCACTTTTGCTTTAAAAAAAAGTTCTTGTAAATGTCCACATCTTTTTCCTTGACACAGTTTCTATTTCTTAAAAGATTTCTTATGATTTCTCATAATGTTGGTCAATACTTTACTGTAAATATTATATAGTCATGCTCTTAAATGTCATAAGAATATGTCATAAGAAGGTTTCATCTTATAAAGCTATAATAATATTATATGCATTTAGAACATCTTAGACACCTCCCTTGAAGCATTCAACAAATGACAAATAACTACCAACACAAAGTGATATGCCTCATTTCCTAATATGAGGAAAAAATAATAAATCAAAATATTAGGATGCAAGGTTGGCCCACCTTTCCCAATACTTGGCTAGGTTTATCATCTATTGAGGAGTGGATCCCAACAACAATTGTGCTTAGTGCTTATAGTTACTAATCCAAGGAATACCTATTCATTTTTTCTTTATTGTACATGCCTAATGACTCCTCATCTCAAGTTAAATTGTGGGAATGGATTTTTATGCCCTCCCTATGACTAAATGGCTACAAGGAGGTGAATATGATATGGTGGAAAAAACCAAGATACAAGTTGGTTTAGTTCTCATAAACTCTCTAAAAAATAATTGAATCCCTACATCCTAACTAGAAATACCATGAGGGGTTTAGATCCCATTTTAGACAAAAAAATATTCTTATATTGATCACTAGTTCACTTGGACCAACTAAGGAGATGGTGAACTAAGGGAAACTTAGTTGTATTGATAGATTAAAGCTTAGTTATTTCTCTTTCCATTGTCCCCTCTCCACAAAACACCCTTATTTAAGTAGATTCTATTAAACCTATCTCACATATCACCTCCCAATTCTTTAGACTTTTCAAACTTCTTATTCCTCATACCTAATAATCTATCCTTCAAGCTCAACACTTCCCACCTCAATCAAATTGATCATCTTGCTTCCCTAATATCCCTTTGTTTGATGTTCCTAGACCTCATCAAAATGGTAACTGGATACAATTGTGGAATGATGCGATTAAATCTATTGTGCTACCTTACTATGATATTACAATAAGAATATGGCTAGAAAGAGATATAGAATGGAAAAAAAATATGGATCCAAATAGAAAAAAATTAACTTGTTTTGGCTTTAGCACTTACTAATAACTTTTCTACAATGAGTGGTTCCTTCTGTTGAAATAAAACTTAGAAGATTTGAACTTAATTGTGGTAGAGGATCTCAATTAAGAGATAGGCTACATTGGATGAAAGGATATAAGGGATACAAATTATTTTTTAGTTATCTCGAACATATTTACATTCTCGAGAGTGGATAATATCTATCGTTGATCAAGAGAGGTAGTTCCATGACAACTCTAATGATATTAAATCCATTTTCCTCCAACATTACAAATAATTTTAATTGATCTAGTTGAAGGAGATCCACGCCAAGATATAGTGAAAAATTATGGGCATAACAATTATATATTTTTTAACATATATAAAATGTATGGTTGGATTAGTGAGATATTTATAACAAGTATGCAATATGAAGTCAAACTTTTATTAGATTTGGATTCTTAATAAATTAGTTTTAACGATTCAATTTATAGCTTTATGCAATCTATAAGTTTAAATAGTTTGATGGTATCTAAACTTTATACATATAAAAATATGATAAATGTCCGATTATTTTGCTTTCCAATCTATAATGTTTTGATGTTCTTGGCTATATAATTGAGATGATCAACACATATTTAATGATAAAATTCATCCTCATATGGAGGATTTCCATATTATCTTCCATTAAATTCATCCTCTTTATGAGATTCTTATGCAATATTGATATTCTAGTGTGAATTCTTAATTTTAGACATATCTTAACTAGATAAATTTAGGTTCAATGAAGGCAATAGAACTTTTTTTTCTCTTACATAATCCTATTTTGAAGTTCATTTATGTTAACAACTATTAGATTAAATATTTTTATGCCCAATTATTTTTAAATAATTTTACACTAATCTTTGTTTTATTATTCTTTCTTTCATCGCTTCATTTAAAATTTGAACCATTTAAGGATGCTATGTTATAGATTATAGTTGTCTTCCAATTCTTTTTAAATTGTTAATGGTATGAAAATATTATTGATGAGTAGATGAATTATTACAACTATTTTAGATTTGTATTCCCTTTATCTAGATATATTATTTACCAAAGTCTCATTGCTCTTTAGGTGTACTATATATATATATATATATATATAACATGGAAAAATGCAGATATGTTCCACTCTACAACGATCTGTTTGCAAATACTAGTAATGAGATTAAAAAATTGAGAGATTCATTAGCACAGGGTGCAAACCCGGGGATATATAGTGAACCATGCATGTTAATATTGCATAGTCTAGAAAAACTAAAAGATGAACTTGAGAGTACTAGTGCATATTCCTTAGATAGAGTGACTGATATTCTTTCCCGCATGCGGGAAGAAGTACATGGTGACGTTCCCCTTAAACAAATGCAAGATAGTGTCACCAAAGAAATGATAAAAACCACTTGTTTTCCATTTTATCAAAATGTGTGTAAGGTTAGGGGATACCAGGTCACTAGATGTGTCAATTATGTTATGGCCTCATTGATCTACCCATGATTTCTCACAACACATGGTCTATACCCAAACAATGACCAGATTCCATTGTATTTTGTTCAGCAGTTGTATGTTGAGGTCTATTCTGGCCTCAAAGTTAACTACTTGGACATTCCACCATATGTTGGTCAAGGGCGTGGCATGATTTCTGATAGGCCCACCTATCGTCGAGCAGATAGACCACCCCCAGTGTTTAGGGTATTGGTTGGTGAGAGGTCTCTTTCTCTCACCCCAACTCTAGCCCCCATAATAGATGAGGTTATTGTTGCTTCCCAAAAGGAAGCAATTGACACTGTAGGTGACATTGCGGTTGCCACCACTAGGATATCTAATGATCATGTAGGTCAATATTTGATGTCCATACATTCCTAATCCACACCATTTTTAGCACAGTGGACCACCATGGATCCTTTTACAGTGGTTGGCATCCCTACTCCTACACAGCTTGATGCACTTACAGGAGATATGTCATGCATGACTCTGCATTGTTTGGCTGAGGACCTGTTGGAGGCATATGCCAACATTGCATCATACAATGGGATCGATATAGAGCATGTTAGAGATCATTTGAGATGCATAGTTTGTTCAGTTCTAGGTTCCCATCACTCTCAATCGATTACTAGTGCGCATCAGGATCCACCTACAGTTCATTCGACAGCTGCACAAAATATGGGTTTTACTGATATGTTGATTGGTTCTGGTTCATCATCTTCAATGCCATCTCACCTTCATAGTCCTCTACATTCATCATTTCTGGAATGACATGGGATAGATCGGATGGATGCAGATGTTGATTCGTCGCTTGACCATTTTGTGGATATGGTGGAGGCGACTATTTCAAAGGACTTAGGTCATCCAATATTAGATGATATTCATGTATGTGTGCATGTGCATGTTTCAATTCTTTTTTCATTCTTTTTTATTTTTTATTTTAACTAGATATTCATGTAAGTTGATATATATATGTATATATATTTTTATAGGTGGACATACCTCATATCACTCCTAGCCTTGGTCCAGATCATGTGCATGATCGATGTGACTCTGTGGATGAATCTACTGCTAGTGGACATGTGAGTTTTTCATTTTTATATAATCACATGTGTGTATGTACATGCAATATTTATGTATGCATAGATTTAAATTGATATTTAAAAATACAAGTTCATTTAAAAATAACTTTCATAAAATTTATTTAATATAAATTATATGTATTTAACACATCTTGTACACAATTTTATTTGCAAGGATTAGCACATCCATCAGAGTAGGACTGTTCTCATTTAGATGGCCATTCGACTAGGAGTAGACATTCATATTAGGCCATGCACACTAGATTTGTTATCTTTACCACATGCATTTGCTTATACATTATGATCTTTAGTATTTGAAATTTGATGATCTCTAACTTACATTTGCTTATATGGTATACATACATTTTCTTATTTGTTGATCTTTAGTATTCAACATTTGATGATCTTTAATTTACATTTTTTTTATATGATATGTACATATATTTTCTTATATGATATATACATACATTTTCCTCTTTGCTTATAATATGTGTTATGTTTATATGTATTGAATCCCTTTACATGTATGTACATGTGTTTGCTTATGGTTTAAACATGTTTACACATAATATATGTATGCATTTGCTTTAAATATTCAATATACATACATGTTTTCTTATTTTATGATCTCTTACAACTCACATTTCCTTATATTCAATATACATTTGATCTCTAGTAGAATTTTAGGGAAATCAATGCCACTTTATAATTAAGTTCATTCATGTTGATCACAATAAAAAAAATTAAATTACATGACTTAAGCAGCATGAACCATTGAGTTGAGAACAAGATATAATCTTTTTGACAAGTAACTTGAAATTCAATTCAAATATAATTAAGAAAATTCAATTCAAATTATACCTCTATTATACGTTTTTAACAAGTAACTTGAAATTCAATTCAAATATAATGAAGAAAATTTAATTCAAATTATACCTCTATTATACATTTTTGACAAGTAACTTGAAATTCAATTCAAATATAATTAAGAAAATTCAATTCAAATTATACCTCTAATATACATTTTGACACTTTAACAAAATTCTAAAATTACTAGATATGTTGTGCATACCTATGAAATAAATAACAACAAACTCCTAAATGAAATAACTTGTTTGTTTACTACTTGATTCATTTAAACTAGGATCTAGTTATTCCATGTACACTAGAATATTTTTTTTCCCATCCTGGATATGCATATAAATAGAAGCTTATTTTTCATTATTCTGGATATCAAATTGCAAGATTAATTGTCATTTATATCACTTGGAGCGCAGATTTTGGAGAAGAACTTTTTGCACATTTATCAAGGAGGCAAATATTGGAGCTTGACAACTTTTCATTTTTATCAATCAAGGAAAAATTTGGAGGATAATTTAACTAAGTTGGTAGAGGACTTGTTTTGAGTCATCTTTAAGTTGAAGAAGAAAATGGGACAACAAAGAAAAAGAAAAAATGCGTCTCAACAAAAATTGTCAAAAGAAGAACATAAGAGGCATGAACAAAACTTGGAAAATTATCATAGAAAGAAACAAGGCACATGCTTGTTTCTTCTCTCTCTCGCTCTCAAGTGTGTGTTTAAAATTGTATGTGCATACATTTTGCATTGGCTTTCTTATTAAAATTAGAAATGTTTAATGTATGACCATTTTTCAACTTATAATACCCCAACTTAAAATGTACTCTTAAACTAAAATATTGTACATTAAATCCTTCCCTAAAAACCTTACACTTATCTTTTACCAATACCTTTGTTTAATGTTTTTGTCATCACATTATCATTGTTGAGTATTGCATCTATACAATTTTCTCTTTACTTTGTTCATGAAGAAAATGATAGTGTACTTCAATACATGCTTAGTTCTCCAATGAAACCTTAAATTTTGTGTCCCTCACTATGCCACTTTGATTTTCATAATTTTTTCAACCACATTAATTATTTTATGGCTTTGCAAATTCCTATATATTCTAACATTGCACTTTGAAAGAAACCATTATTCTTTCTTAGTTATTCATGAAACTACACCTTCATGTACATTGAAGTAGCATTCTAATGTTGATATTTGGTGATCAATATCCCCTATCCAATCTACATTGCAACATCTAATTAGCTTAAGATTTTTCTAAACTCCCATTGAATTTAATCTAATGATCAATAGTTCCTTTAAAAAAATATTTTTTAAATATTTTAATAAATGCCCAATTCTAAGCTCTAGAATTATTTGAAAATTAGAACTCAAATTATACTTAAAGCCAATGCAATGTGAGGTTTTCTAGAGACTAACACATGTATACATCAAAACTCAAGCTATATGGTGCCAAGGAATAATTATTTTATTTTCATCACTTCAATGTTCTCAAATTATTTTTATGTTTTATGCTCTAGGGATTCCTCAAGCTAGAGTCGAGCCAAATCTAGATATTGGATCAAATGAATCCTTTGAAGAACACATGGACCTTGAAGTTAGGGAGGAGACCCAAGTTCAAAAAATGCTTGTTGGAGAGGGATCAAGACCACTTCCTTCTACTAGTATGGATGAGCATATAAAACTAGCACACAAACTTCTCTCACTTATAGCATCATGTTTTATTGAAGTTTGTTTGCTTGCATACATAAACTTCACTTATATAACATCATCTCTCACTTTTGTTTGCAAAATATTTTATGACATGTAGGAAGGGCTCAACAAGCAGGAAGTTTTCATGCTCAAGTCAAGCCAAATCTAGACATTAGATCAAATGAATCCGCTCAAGAATGCATGGTCCTTGAAGATAGGGAGGAGGCACAAGTTCAAACAATGCATGTTGGAGAGGGGTCGGAATCACTTCCTCCTACTGGTATGGATGAGCATATAAAACTAGCTGAGAAGGTGAGGAAACAAATTTCTCATAGAAATTTAGATCATTTACTTGAAATGGATATGGAGAAACTGAAATATTATGCCAACCAGCCTTATAATAAGACAAAGAGGTCAATGACTAAATCTGTAAATGGAATGATCAATCATCATTTCAATCATCTTGATACACTTGAAAAAACCTAATTGTTATCATGTTTACTTCTTCATGATGAGCTCAAAGAGTCATTACAATTGTTGGGTGTACATTCGCATCAACAAGAAACACATGGGATTACAAAAAGATATTGTTCAAAATGTTAAAAAGGGTTTAGATTCCATTGGGAAAGGATCTCGAACTATGGATAAGGCCACTACAAGAAGGGTGATGTTGACATCTATTGTACATCAAGATATAGCAAAAAAAAGAAAAAT
>VDFB02176925.1:0-14063 GCA_007258455.2 Sequoia sempervirens
GGTAGCATGATTAGACCTTTAGACATTCTCTCCTCATCATCATAGGCTTTAATGGTAATCTTCCTTCTAGGATCAATGGAATCTTCGACTAATCCTAATGCTTGAATCACCTTCAAAGTACATATGTTTAGACCAGCCCCTCCATCTATTAGAACACGTTTGACACGGAATTTGTGGATCATGACCTCTAAGTATAATGATGAATTGTGGGGATGAGTTAGGGAAACATCATCTTTGTCTGAAAATGAAAGGCATGTGGGAGAGGACAAATGTCCTACCATGGTTTGAAATCGATTCACATCCAAATCCGTAGATACAGTCGTTTCAACGAGGGTTTTATCCAAAATCTCCCTATGTGCAGGGGAAATCTTTAGAAGTTCGAAAATGGAGATTTGGGCTGGAGTTTTTCGAAGTTGGTTAACTAAGTCGTATTGGTGTTGAGGAGAGGTCTCATTGGATTTTGAGGAGGTACCTTTCAAAACAACCTTAGCTTGTGCTCTTGTTGTGACGTTTACTTTCCCATTGTCTACTTTCTCTTTGATTTTGATGACATTGACTCGCTCATCGTCCGTATAGAGGTGACAGATTACATTATCATCAATTTGGTTCACAGTTTTGTCAGAAGATTCTCCCTTTTGATAATTTGGTAGAGGATTTCGAAATGCTTGGTGATCTTCGTTGGATTTTTGTTGTCCTTCTACTGTGATAATACCCTTGTCAATGAGATCTTGAATAGCGTGTTTCAAACCTTGACAGCTGTTTGTATGATGACCTCTGCACCTATGGTAATTGCAAAAATAAGCTTCGTTCCATGATGGAGGTTTTACATTAGGTTCATAATTGCGTTGTGGGGGTAACATAAGGACATTCTTTGCCATGACCTCTTTAAAAGCCGATTCTAAGGATTGTCCTAGTGGAGTAAAAGCTCTTCTATTGGAGAAGAATGGAAAGCGTTGTGGTTTCGTGCTTGAGGTATTCCCCGTAGTGTTGTTGTTGTTGTTGTTCCAGTGGTTTTGGTTGTTGGTAGTCCCTTGATTGTAGTTCGTTGGAGGGGGATGATTGTTTCCTTGATTTGTGACTGAATTGACATGGTTGTAATTATTGTTACGAGGAGTGTTCAGGATAAATGGCTTAGTCGTGACATGATTTGCATCTACAACTCCATCATTTACAACATTCTTGTTGCGGGTCCAAAACTTGGACTTGTCCTGATTGTTGTAATGGTTAGATGAGGCAGGACTGTCCCTATCAAGTTTTATGGTCCCTCTTTTGACCAAAGCACTTTCGATGGTGAGGGCATCTTCAATCAGTTTCTCAAAGGAAGGTGGACAATGCAGATTTAAACGATAACTCATTTCTGAGTTGAGGCTATTGATGAAAGTAACCATTTTCTCCTTTTCAGGGACATGACGGGGGTACCTAGCAAACATTCTCCTCCATCTTTGAAGAAAGGTAGTGAAAGATTCCCCAGGTTTTTGTGTAACTTTGCAAAGATCAATCATGGTGATCTGATGTTGAACGTTGTAGGAGTATTATTTTATGAATAAATTCATCAGTTCTTCAAATGTTCGAATAGGAGGTGTAATCTTAGATAACCATTCCATAGAGTTGACTCCAAGGCTTCGAGGAAATAATCACAATAAATATGTATCTTCATGGGCAAATTCCAATGTCATGTTTCGAAAGTCTCTAATATGGTCAACTGGGTCCGATTTTCCATTATAACGATCAAATATGGGGATTTCACAGTGTTTAGGAAATGGAATCATGTTGAGACTTCTATCAAAAGGGTAAGGACATATGTCATCCAAAGTGTACTGCTTGGTTGTGGTTCCTCCTTCTAACTCTTTGATTTTTTTCTGTATCTCTCTAAACTCTTTTTTTAAGGAGGCATATTCAGGTGGGGATGGCTCTTCCTCGGTGGTTTTTAATTTCTCAGTATCAAAGTCTTTAGGCAATTTAGCTCCTTGATCTGCTAGAAAAAGAAAGTATTTCTCTTTGTCACGTTGTATAATCTTTTCAAGGGCTTTAAGAAACTTGGGATTTTGTTCTGCCTCTCTAAGTTCAAGTTCGTCGTCTTGTTCATCATCACTACCTATAGGAGTTTTGTTCATGTTTTTGCTCTTAAGTATTGAACTCTCCTCTCCGTCAGCCATATTGTTGTTACTGAAAAGGGGATTGCGACTTACACTAAAAAGAGGACTACCTCGTTCACCCTCTTTTTGAGGTGTTTCTCCTACTTTGTTGTGTTGAGATCTCGTAAAAACAGGCATATGTAAGAAATCCTTGAATATGGTCACTGAAGGATCTGATTGGGACGCGTTGAATATTCAATTGAAGGTTGTGGTATGTTCTCAAACTCAAGAGGTTGATTCAAATTATGACGTTGAGATAACGCTAATCTTTGATAATAAGCTTGGGTAGCCAACGGTTCTACAGCATAATCGTCGGTGAATCTTCTAATGTAGTCTTGGTATCTATGGAGGAATGTGCGATAATGGAGCAAGACGTCTCGACTCTTATACAGGAATTTTCTACGATCTAAAGTCTTCTTGTAACTGAAATTTGTTTTGGGCTTCTTGATCCTATTGAAAACTGATTTCTTGGTGAACTTGGTTGATTTCCACTTTCTTAACATGGGAGTAAAATCTTAGAAAGTCGGGTCGGTGACAAAAACCTAAAAGCGCTACTCTGTTTCTCAAATGCGCTACAGAAATAGTCAAATGCGCTGCAGAGAATATCATATGCGTAGAAACAGAGAACAAATGTGCAGCAGAAAATCGTAAATGTGCCGAAACAGAACACAAATGCACTAGAATAGAGCTTAAATGCGCTGGAGTTTTCCCCTAGGTGTGCTAAAGCAGTTTATTTCTAGGACAGTTTTGACCAGTTTTTAGCTGAAATTTGTCATGTTCATTTTTGGATGATCCATTATCTGAATTAATGTTTGGAAAGCACAGCAAATAGTCTGATTTAAGTTGATTCGTAACCAAGCACATAATAAGACAAGCACAACCTAGGTTAGGCCAGGACAATATCCGCTAGACTCCACGTGGGTTTCCCCAACCGCATATCAGTAGCGTGTGAATCCAGAAGCTTGGCTGCACGGGCTCCCCCTTATAGTGCACTCTCTTCTCAGGCCAACCAAGCTTCCAACCCCCATGAAACTCCCATGGTGAGCTGATCACCTCTACTATTGACTGCGAAAGTGTGGAAGGCTTCACACCGACCAGTGCTGGACTAGCAAATAGAAGGTTTTTGGCTTTCTAAACAATGGTATTTAGTTCGGGACCCCCGTTAGAGGTGGCCATGTACATGGGGCAAGAGAGAGATTAATCCTGATAAAGGTGGCGCTTCAGCTGAAGAGGTGCAGCTCAACGGGGTTTATGGGAATTACAGCTCGTCAGTATGACACATCCGCACAAAGCAACCAGGTTTTCCCTTAAGATTTACATTTATATACGGTCGAGAATTGCTTGGCCTTGGCTGGTTGCGGTTTTAGTCGTCCCTTAAGGTGAGTGCTTTTTTCCCTTAAAGCGATTTGATTTCTAGAGTCAATAACCATTTCTCTTGCACCCAGGATCGCACAAGTGCGCAAGGGGAGAGGATACTTCGATTATCAAATCAGGGTTACACAGGGAAAAGTGGGTTTGGTTTTCTGATCACCTAGTTTGCACAGGGTGAGAGCATAATCACCTACCACCTTCAAGCACAGTCAATAAGAGTAGACAGATTCATTTTATGTGCACCAAAATCAAATGTGATTTAATCTAGGTGAAGATGTTGCTTCACAACAGACATGGGGTTCATTTTAACTGCATAATAAAAGATGTTGTGGCTACCCTAGGTTGATTCATTTTAAACCCAACATAAAATAAAAGAAATTCTGTCTGTGGAAGGCGTTAGACTCAGAATCTCTATTACAGTTCTAGATGTGAAGCTCTGTCTCCCGAATGCGTAGAAACAGAGACCAGAAGCACAACTCTGTTACATAAATGCGCTAAAACAGAAACCAAATGCGCAATTCTGCTACCCAGATGCGCGAAAACAGAGACTATATGCGCTATTCTAAATGCAGAGATTTTTTTTTAATTTTCTGATACAATTTTAAATGCGCTAAAGAAAATCCTAAATGTGCTAACTAAATGTCTATATGCGCTGCCGAAAGTGACGAATGTGCCACTCTGTTTCGCAGATGCAACGCAAAAATGACAAGATGCACCGAAACAGAGCCCAGATGCGCCGAAGTACCTGCAAATAAAAATTTCCCGAATCTTCCGAAACGCGCTGCCGAATGCCAGAAAACCTGTAAGCAAACCTGCAAGAAAACCTGCAAGAAAGAAGTCTAAAATCGGGGCATAGGCCCCACGGTGGGCGCCATTTAATGTGTGTGTGAAAATCGAGTGTAAGAATTAAAATCAGTTCAAACACACCAATAGAACATTATAACAAAAACAAAACTATAAAAGGAGTAGAAATGTGCAAACTCAGTATCCTGTTCCTGTTGTCGTCCTATCGTCCTCTATCTTTAGTGTTTTTGTAGATTCCAGCCTTGTGTTCTCAGATTAAGGGCTAGGCTCAACAAACTGTCTTCCTAAAGAACAAGATTTTGCTATGATATGAATGCATGATTAAGCTATGATAATGATTTTAGCTAAGAAACTTGAAATAAGCAAGATGCTATGATAAATGAATACTAAATGAATTAAATGCATAAACTCTACTTAATTGCCTATTTGCCTATTACCAATGTTTGGATTCACACAAGTATTTATAGGGCTTTCTGACTGATTCTGATTGGCTGTCTTGATTGACGATTGTGATAATTCCTGACAGATCAAACGGTTGAAGAAAGATGAAACTGAAGGATAAGATAGAAGAACCCTAGAAACAGATTTTTCTATTTTATTATGAAAGAGGAAAAAGAAGAGAAGATAAGAATAAAAGAAAGATTAAAAGCTGATAAATAATTAATTAAAAAAATCAATTATTTATTTGTGGAGCACATTCAGCTTTTCTCAATTAAATAAAATATTTAATTAAGCTTTTAAAAGTAGAAGAAAACTTGTAGTGAGAAAAGAGCTTTAATCAGTTTTATTGAAAAAAAGCAGAATATCTCATAATTAAATATTTAATTATGATATGAGAAGATTGCACAATTAGGTTAAAATACCTAATTTTGAATTTAGAAAGAAATCATAAGATATTTTTAATTAAATAAGATCTATTTAATTAAATCACTTTTATGAAATTAATTAAATGAAACATTTAATTAATTAGAAGAAGAATTAAAATAGAAGAAAAGGGAAATATTTAAACTTAATTAAATCAAAATATTTAATTTAAATTCAAACAATGATAATTAATTTAAATAAATAGAATGTATTTATTTAATTAATTAAGTGGACATGTGAAAATAATTAAATAAAGTAAATTTATTTAATTACGAAAGAAGAATAAGATGAATAAACAATATAATTAAATTAATTAAATTTAATCATATGTAGAGGACTTTTAAATAAATTAATTAAATAATAAATATTTAATTAATTGCGAGGATTATAGATGACCATTTTTATGTATACAATATCCTTAATTAAGGTGTCTGGGATGAATGAAGTGGATGGGTGACATGGGCGGTCGAGATGAATGGATGGAATGGATGGAATGGATGGAAGATAAAGAAGTGAGATGTGGCGATAAGTGAAAATGAAAAAAAAGGGGTTTCCTTAAAAAGAAAACCTTTATTATGAGCATGCTTTTCAAAATTATGGTGAAGCTACAGGAGAAAGGCTAAAGCCTTTGGCTGCAGGAAGAGTAGCGGCAGGATCCTGAACGAATTGTTGCATAAATTCTTCTTTTGAGACTGGTTTATGGTACAACCAGAGGCGGTGTCCATTAACCAACAGCTTGAATCTAACAGGATCAATTGTAACAAGTTGAATTGTACCATTAACAAATACATTCTCAATTTCATATGGCCCCAACCATCTGGTCTGTAATTTTCCTGGACTGTCCTTATACCGTGAGTCGTAAAGCAGAGCCCAATATCCTACTTTGAACTTCTTCTCCTTAATGTATTTATCATGCCACCTTATTCGCTGATTTTGTATTATCTCAGTGTGCTACAGGGCATACTTTCAGAGTTCATCCAAAGCATTGAGCTGCATGATTTTGTCCTTTTGTGCATTTGTTAAATCCATGTCCAGTTCCAGTATTGTTCGGAGAGTCTTATGTTCAAATTCTATTGGCATCACAGCTGTTTTACCATACACCATTTCAAAAGGTGTAAATCCTGTAGCAGTCTTCCAGGTAGTACGGTAGGCCCATATAGCTTCAGGTAACCTGGCGGCCCAGTCCTTCTTATGCAAATCTACAGTTTTAGTCAAAATGGCCTCTATGTCCCTATTGGTGACCTCAACCTAGCCATTGGCCTGGGGGTGATAAGGAGTTGATTCCCTATACCATATATTGTATTCATTGACTAAAGCTGTGATAAGTGTAGAAGTAAATTGTGCTCCTTGATCTGTCACTATCTCCCTAGGAACACCAAACCTAGCAAATATTTCCTCATATATGAATTCAGCCACTTTATTATCCCTAGCATGTTTCATATGTTTAGCTTCTACCCATTTTGTGACATAATTTGTGCACACAAGAATGTAGGACTTACTATTGGAAGGTGGGTCAATTGGTCCCACAAAATCCAGTCCCCATTTGTCGAATGGTGTAACTACAATTTGTGAAAATAGAGGCATTTCATCAGAGCGAGTTGGTCTTCCCATCCTTTAGCATCTGTCACATCTCCTTATATACTTGGATGCATCTCTAAGTAAAGTTGGCCAATAGTAACCAATATTTAAAATTTTCATTGTTGTCCTTTTGGCAGCAAAATGTCTGCCACATGGCTCATCATGGCTGGCATGCAGTATATCATGAGTGTCCTCCTCTGGTACACATCTCCTCATAACGTGATCTGGCCCTGTATAAAACATGCAATCTGCAATCCAAGAAAAGTTAAAACTTTTCTCTACCAATAATTTTTTTTCCTTAGGAGAGAATTGAGGAGGAGTTCTTCCTGTTGCCAGATAATTTACTATATCAGCATACCATGGATGAATAACCTTGATTGCAAACAGGTGCTCATTAGGAAAGGAGTCTCACAAGTGCAGAGTCACTTGCCTTGAATTCTAGAAAGCAACCAGCAACCATGCCATTTTACCCCGCTTGTCCACACAATTGTAATGTCAATTCTCGTGATCAAGAATAACCATCTTGCCGCCTCCCATATATTGGAAATTTTTGTCTATGAGATACCGTGATTGTCGCATGATCGCTATGGACAAATATCTGATAACTAGTGATATAATGTCTGAATTTATTGAGGGCGTAGATGATTGCCAACATTTCTTTTTCTGTAATAGTGTAGTTGAATTCATCCCTTTGCAGATTTTTGCTTATGTAGGAGAGTGCATGTTCAGTTGATCCATCCTTCTGCCTTAGCACTTCCCCAATTGCATAATATGATGCATCATTATGAATATGAAATGGGAGTGACCAATCAGGTCCTTTCAAAATAGGTTCTTGTGTGAGGGTGACTTTCAAGTCAAGAAATACTTTTTCACATTCCTCTGTCCAAGAAAACTCTGCATCTTTCTTCAGTAGACAGGCAAGTAGACCATTCAAGCCTAAGTCCCAATGAATCTTCAGAAAATCCATAGCCTAGAAAAACTCCGTGACCTCCTTTTCTTAGTGCAAGAGAGTGTAACTTAAAGATGATCTCACTTTAGTGTGATCAACATGAATTCCTCGCAGTTGTAAATATAGTGACCTAGCACTATTCCCTCTTGCATCATCATGCAGCATTTTTGACTATTCAACGATAGGTTTTGATCTTCACATCTCTATAGTACTTTTTCTAAGTTAGCTTGAACTTCCTCAAATGTTGTACCATAAACAGTAAAGTCATCCATGTATATTTCCATGCAATCATATGATGTCCGAAGATGTTTATGACTGCCCTCTAGAAAGTTGCAGGAGCATTACAAAGACCAAAAGGCAAAACTGAATAGGAAAACATTCCCCAAGGGCATGCAAAAGTAGTATTTTCCTGATCCTCAGGAGCAATCTTGAACTGATTGTATCCACTGAAGCCATCCAAGAATGAGAAGTACTTCTTTCCAGCTAAATTATCTAGAACTTGATCAATAAATGGAAGAGGAAAGTAATCTTTCTTTGTTGCTAAGTTAAGTTCTCTGTAATCTACACATACCCTCCATTTTCCTCCTTTCTTAGGAACAATGACCAATGGGGAAACCCATTGACTATTAGAGATTGGGTAGATAAAGCCAGCTGTCAACATTTTCTGCAATTCTTCTTTAACAATCTCTCTCAAAGCTGGATTGATTCTTCTTTGAGGCTACCTGACAGGTTTGAAGTCACTGTTAATATATATGTGATGTGTACAGAGTTTTGGGTCTAGGCCCTTCATATCTCCATAGTCCCATGCAAAAGCTGACTTATAGTTGGTAAGCATTTTGATCATAGATTCTTGTTGCTCACGGGTGAGGTTTTTATTAATGCACAAGGTTTTTCCTGCAGCTACCTTAACTTGGGAGGTTAAGTCTATCATAGATACTTCAGACAGAAATGGCATGTCTACCTCATGGGGTAGTAAGGTATGCAAGCAATCTGTTGCTACATGATAATGAGTTGATGTGGACAGAGAAAGAATAATCTGCAAGGAACATGGATTTTTCTCACAATGAAAGTATTCAGTACCGTAGTTATTTAGCAAGATATTAGACAGTACATCTTCTTCTTCTTGGTGTGCAATGAAAGGCTCTCTGGTAATCATCATTAAACTAGCCACAGAGTTCACTTCTTCCTCTTCTCCCAAATCTGGCCAAGCAACATCTCTAGACTCAAGTTGGGGCAGTGTTGTAGAATAGAGAGTAAGTTTCTTTGTGCTATATCCATCAGATATTGTCATGTCACCCGACCTACAACCAATGCAAGCATCAGTAGTAGGCAACCAAGGCCTTCTTAGTATGACAGGGTATCCCCCCAATGATGCTTTTGGAGATAAGACCATGAAATCAGCGGGGTATTCCCAGGAATCCAAGGTGACTACCAGGTCTTCAACTACCCCATCAGGTTTGACAGTTGAGCTATCAGCAAGCTGTAATATTGTAGGTGTAGTCCTTATTTCTGAAATATTAAGTTTTACAACCAGGTCCTTTGTCATGACATTGATAGCTGTACCAAGATCTACTAAGACATTCTTAATTTGCAACCCATTAACATTTATCTCCACAACAGGACTTCCTGGATCTAAATATTTTGGGATGCTAAGCTTCCCTAGCATTAAGTCAAAGAGTTGGCCTATTACATGGACAGTTTGAGGGTCTTTCTTTTTCCTCCCTAGTTTCTTCAAACATGCCTCCTTGATGGCCTTGCCATAGATAGGTACTTCTTTGATTGCTTGGAACAAAGGAATTTTCACACATATGTGCTTTAGCTGGTCAAGGATATCAAAGGTGGGTTCCTCTTATTTCTTCACATTTTCACCTTCCAATCTTTGTGGAAAAGGAGGGGGCACTTTATCAGATGACTTAGGTAATGATGGGGTCTGAACTGGCTGATTTGGTTGGGCTTGGTCATTGATATCTTCTTCTTCTTGGTCAATCTCCTCAGATGGTAATTTTGAGATTATGGGAGGAGATGGTGTGGGCAGCAGGGTTCCTGAACATAAATTAATATTATTCAGGTTAAGAGCATAGGTAGGCTGATGATTAGAATCAGCAAAATATACTTGCTGCTATTGTGGTTGTTGGTTATTTGGATTTGGTGTTGCCTGAGCCGGTAGTTGGGTTGATTTTGGATTCTGACCTTGATTAGCTGTAGGAGGTCGCATAATGGATTGTTGTTGGGGTTGCTGCAGGAAACTTGCGATTGGATTTGACCATTGCTGGCCTCCTCTTCATTGGTTAGGTTGTTGCCAATTCCCTTGTGGAGGATGCCACTGATTTTGCTGAGGTGGTTACCAGTTCCCTTGTGAGGCTTGCCAACAATTTTGCTGGGCATTTGGCCAAGGGCTATTCCACTGAGGTTGGGAGTATGGCCCATAGTTTGGAGGGTACTAATTTTTCCATTGACTATTATATGAACCAAAATTTTTCTAAGAGTTCTGAGGCATACCTTGTCTTGGGGCCCATGGCCTCCTTTGTGCAACAAAGAAGACTTGATCATTATCACCTTCTATCATCTTAAAATCAGTAGGAAACTATTTAGCCTCCATGTTGGCCACCATCTTGCATCTGTAGTCACATTTCTTCTGTCTACAATGCGGACAGAACTCAGCCAACATTACTTCAGCTTCCTCATGCTTCTTTTGAGCTTGCATAGTGTCCAACTATGTAGCCATGTTGTTAATACTGAAATCGCATGAAATTTGTGATTCCAACCGTGGGAAACCCAATCGAAGAAGATTTACCCAGCACCGTAGCTTGATGATTCTGTCTCTTCTCAGATTTGCTCGAGAGTAATTAAGACATATTTTCTTAATATCATCCCAAGGCAGTTGGGTTATATCACCTCCTCCCATCAGGTCTAGAGTGTCTATACAGGCATCACTGATCCCTCTTAGAAAAAGTAGTTTCTGAGAGTCTTCATTGAGAGTATGGTTTGAGTTCTTTTTCAGGGAAAACAAAAATCTTGAAATATAATCCTCCAAACTTTCATCCTCCTTCTACTGAATTCTGAATATATCATCTCCCTTATTGCCATTCTTACAATATTCCTTATATTTCTCAAGGAATTTTGTTTGCATGGCTGCCCAACTATCAACAACACCTCTTCCCAAACTCATGAACCATCTGAGAGCTCCTTCCTTCAAGGTGGAAGGAAACAACTTCAACTTGTGAGCATCTGAAGTATAGTCATAACTGCGACAGAGGATATCAAACTCAAACATGAAAGTTTCAGGGTCCTCCGTAACTAGGCCATAGAACTTGGGAAGTAGTGAAGAAGGAATATTTTTAAGATTGTCAGTATCTCGCTGGGGAACAATGGGAAACTCGAAAGCAGGAGGTGGATTAGGTGGATTATTTGCCATATTTGCTTGCTGGAATATCAGAGCGAATGGATTTTCCTCAAGTTCTTTGTCAGTTGGGTCAAATAGTAGTTCAACAAACAGGTTTTCAGGGAGAAACCTTCCCAACGCGTCTCTTCTTCTATGCATGCAATAGAATGAATGGTGATTTGATGGATTTTGAAAATTTTTGATTAACAAACTAAACTAATGCTGAAAATGACTTCTGACAAATTCTTAGCTTGACACCATCCCTAGCAACGGCGCCAAAAATGGTCGCGCCCACAAAAGGATATGAAAATCATAGTAAAACCTATCCTAGGAATTGGAAATTCCAGCAGGTGACCAATATCTCTTTATGGACGTTCATTTACTTGTCAAACTAGGGAACGTATACTTTGAATGGCGCGGCACAATATATGCACTAAGAACTAGTTTCGGTCACAACTTAACAGAAATAAATACTTGGAAAGAATTATATCTACGCTACAGGAAGGCAATGCAAAGTTCTTTTAACTCAACCATGATTTAACCAAAATAGAAATCACAACAGCTATGACTGAGACTCAAACTATGAACTGGCCTTATGCTGCAGGAACAAGCACAGGGATGGATTCCCGATGCTGTAGGAGCAATACAAGACTGAGTTTGTACGAAAACTTTAAAGATGAAATCTAACTAATAATCAACAGAAAAAGAACAGCTAACTAACTAGCTACAGATACTTACTAAGTGGGCCCCCTTAGCAAGCATCTACTAATTATGCAAGTGCTGAACTCAAAACTTCATCAAACTTTATTCATAAACCCAGAATGGTATACATTGCTTTGTTGATATGAAAACTAACAACAAACTCTGTCTCTTGTCATACAGATTCTGCTTTTTATTATTATCATACTGACTCTTATATAATATCTGCTATCTCCCTATCACTATGCTTCTATCTAGCTTCTAACCATCTTTTTGCTCACTCGCGCAGGAGGAGCACTTATTTAAAATCGGGAGAACAACTAACTAACTAACCCTAACAAAGAAAGACGTGGAAGTAAAGTGTATCCCAAAATCAAGGAACAGACTTCATAAATGAATTTATCCGTTCAACCCGATCCAGAGAGAATCTAGCGCTCCACTCTTTCCAGATTGACTGTCATTAAAAATCCTTCCCAATGGTTTCGGTCAAAGAGTCTTCGCCAGAGCTTCCTCGAAGTCGTGCAGGAAATAGACTTTACTGCAAGGCCGAGATCGGCTGTGCTTGACTCGATCATACTTTCTTCAACAACCTTCGAAACACAAGGTAACAGATGCAAAAGAAAAGGTGCATGACACATACACAATATCCGTTCATTAATCACATATTTAAATCTATTTCATCATTCAAAAACTATATGCGATATACCAGTCATTTAGGGAGTCAACAGGGTAATAAATGTAGACAAGACAACACAATAGGCTGCAGGAACATGAAAGTGTTTTGCTACAGGATATCCCAATAAAAGGTTTCAAAAGAGTTTAAACAACCATGAATAACAAAAGTAAAGGTATTAAAAGTTCATCATAATATCCAAACTATGAGCACATTTTGTGCTCATCAAGAAGCTTCATAGTTCTTTTCTTATTTGTTTAGGGAGGATTCTTGGGATGGTTTGGTAGAAGAAAACCAAGTTTTATCTTGTATCCCCTCTTTGGTCACTGGGGAGATGAATAAGCATCTTTTGGGAAATATCTCGCTGGAGGAATTAGAGGCTATTGTTTTCCAAATGAAGAAAGGGAAAGCCTCGGGCCCTGATGGATTTTTGGTTGAATTTTATAAATAATTTTGCGATATCATTAAGCTGGACCTTTTGGAAGTGGTTCGTGAGTCTCAAAGGAATAAGCAAATGCTACAGGCTTTGAACTCTACTTTCCTTTCTCTCATTCCAAAATGTGAGTGGGTGGATCATCTAAGTCAATTTCAACCCATTTCCATTTGTAATGTGGTTTATAAAATAATTTCCAAGTTGATTGTTGAAAGGCTAAAGCAATGGCTTAGAGGGCTTATCTCTAAGGAACAGAGTGGTTTTGTGGAGGATCAACAAATTTTGGATGGGGTGGTCATTGTTACTGAGAACATTCATTGTATGGAATCCTTGAAAGAAAAGGCTATGTTCATCAAGCTAGATATGGCAAAGGCCTATGATAGAGTGAAGTGGTCCTTCTTGCGAAAAATTCTTATGGATTTTGGTTTTGCTAAGGAGTGGGTCCAGTGGGTCATGTGTTGTGTTACTTTCACTTCTTTCTTGGTGTTGATAAATGGTGAGCCTTCTCTTTTTAGTGCTTCTAGAGGCCTTCATCAAGGGGATCCTCTCTCCCCTTATTTATTTATTCTTCTTGATGAAGGCTTGGGGAGACTGGTGAATGGTAATGTGGAGTTGGGTTTTATCCAAGGTTGGGGGTGGGGAAATGCTTTGCCTCCTAAATCTCACCTGCAATTTTTGGATGATATTGCCTTGATGGGTATGGCTAAGATTAGAGAAGCTACAAATTTGATCGAGGATTTGGATATCTATCTTGTTGCTTCTGGTCAAAGGATTGATGAAGATAAATCTTCCATTTTATTCTTCAATACTTTGAGGATTTTTCAGTAAAGGATTGCTTGTATCTTGAGGTTTCAGATTAGTTCTATCCCTTTAACTTATCTTGGTATTCCTATCTTTGTTGGTAGACTTCCAAGGGAATCGTGGCAGAATATTCTAGACAAATTTCGTGTGAAGGTTAATCATTCGACTCATAGATGGATGTCCTTTGCTAATCGTGTTTAGCTACTAAATTCTATCATGTGGGCTCTTCCTATTTATAGGTGCATGCTACAGATGGCTCATGTTGGATTTGTGAAGCATTTGGACTCAATGGCTAGACAATTCTTATGGGCAAGTATCTTTTCCTCTTCCAAGTGGAGTTTGGTAAGGTGGGATATTGTGTGTAGCCCAAGTCA
>VDFB02176926.1:0-10412 GCA_007258455.2 Sequoia sempervirens
AAATTTTTTATTTTTTTAAAAAGGAAAACTAACATGCATGAGATGCACAACAGTTATGACATGAACATTCATTTAAACAAACCCAATATCATTTACGTCCCTTGGGGTACACGAGGATACATTACGAAACTTAATGCCATACATCAATGATAAAGAATGAAAGTCAAATCTAATCCATGACGAAGCATATATATAAACCATCAATAAGAATCATTCACTTAAATAAATACAATACTTTGAATAATGTCTGATATGGATCCATATCCACACAAGGTTCACTAATGATAAATATTACATCACATCCTTTTCATTACTTTACACTGTTCAAGTCTTACAATGATACAAACATGTTTCCCAATATGAGCAGGAACTACATAACAAGATAAGATGATACATCAGAAAGATAAGAACAAAGTAATGTAACTGGCTCCAAGACAAATACAACTCTGGAGTCGCTGCAACAGCACCAATCTGCACCTCTCGATCCTTGACTGGGGACCCAATGGGGTGCTTAGCACGTTCCACCCGACCACGTGGGTCCGAAGACCCACCCCCCGTGCTAAGGAGCTGACAAAAAGAGACCTCAACCAAGAACATCCAAACAGGGAACCACAAGACTCAACATCATACAAAGGTATCATGAAACTCACAGATTACAATGACATAATCAACAACATTCATGATTCAACAAAATCAAATGAAACTATGAAACTCGTCACTTTTAACCCAAGCAACAATAATTAAGAAAGTCACCAAAGAGCATCCATAAATCATTTCCACAAGAATCTGAAACAACATAAAGACTACAATATCCAGAGGCGACAAGAAAACAAGAACAAGGGTGTCTAGTTGGGAGGGTCATCGCATAGCTCTCATGGGATCCCCTGGCACTTCCTCCGACCGAGGCGCCGGCACCCACCTATGGATTCCCTAGCCCTCAAAAACAACATAAAGATACAATAACCAGAGGCAATTACAACCAAGCACAAGGGTGTCACGTGGAGAGTGTCATCGCATAGCTCTCATGGGATTCTCCTGGCCCTTCCTCCAACTGAGGCGCCGGCACCCATCTATGGATCTCCTGGCCCTTCCTCCTAACTGAGGCGCCGGCACCATAGGGTAGCTAATGCGGAGCCGATAATCTCTCGAGAGGACGAGACTATGACTTTTCCGACCATGGCCTTCTCGGTCTATCACTAGTGCATAGCCGAGGAATCCAATGTTTTATTATCTTGTGTTTTTTTAAACTACCCAACCCTCTAAATTCTATTGTTTAGGTTATCACTTGTTTAACTACTCTTTCGTGGGTTATCCTGAGCCCTTCCTCATCCTGAGGCGCCAGCGCCCACGAAGAGCCACTCTCCCTATGACCCCTAACATATCTCAAAGCAAGCAAGGGTTGTACCGTAACTGAAAAACAAATAATCTCAAGACCAAACTACGCGAGGCATTAACCATCTCGCTATAACACATAATCAATGTCTCAACAATTCCATGTACAACCCTTTTAAAATCACAATATCAAAACACTTGCCACATCAAGGGCACATAAAAAGAGAACATCCACTGATAATAATCTCAAGCCTCTGGAAATCAAAAGAACGACAATCCACAAATGAGGGTAAAATGAAGCAACAAGAGTTGTCAATGATACGGCTTCAAAACAACTTCAACACCAACCCAATGAATAAAAGCTCGTCAAATCAAAATAAACTACGAAGGTCATACTCATCAAACATCCAAGACTTCAAGATATTCAAAAAGGATTCCAACCAAAATCAACTCAAGGAAAAGTCATGACAAGATAAACCATCAAATCATATAATAACCAACACGAACAAGCAACCACAACCTCCATGAAATTCACTTTTCCAAGAACGCTTACAATATCACATAAGAAACTCACAACATAAAATCTTTGAACAATCTATTGACCCAACACAAAATACTTTACCTTCCGACCATAATTAAAGACTACCTACTATACTAACCAAACATAACCTCCACACATAATCCAATGTACACAATCTGACCCATCATTCCCATGGAAAACACACATTAACATAACAACTATTAGATGATTATAAAGGCATGGATATCTACAAGAGAATCTATTTATTTAGATCTGAGCAAGACTCTATTTAACATCAGGGAGACAATATCGTAAGCACTATTTATTCAATGATGTATATTAGTTAATTTGATGATGATACATGACAATAATACTTAACTCATAAATGTCTCATGAATAATACCTAAAGCTGCTCTAACCCTACTTGTAAACACATTTCAACATCTTTCACTTTAAATTCATTTAACTAATTCTCCTTAAGAGTAAAATACATAAACATTGCATAGTAAATTCACAAAGCCACCGACCATCTAGCTATTTAAGTACCCTTATTATTGATGAGTACAAACTATCCAATTAACTACATTATTTAACTTATCAATTATTCTATCTAAGAAGGAAACTTTCAGCATAGATGTAACCAAATAAAAATAATATTTATAAAAGTAAGCAAATTTTATTCATAAGAAATCTAATTATGATAATAATGTTCTAATTTCTTAACTTTAAATAATAATGGACCTTTTTTTTATTTTTTTTATTTTTTTATTTTTATTTTTATTTACTTTATTAATTCACTAAATATTAGGAACATAAAATTTTACCTTTTACTCTTACATCCTTATAAAGTCATTTTAACATCCTTATAAAGTCATTTTAAGATTAAAGAAATTATATAAACATATTATATAAAATACAACCATTTGGTTTCAACAAACGGTCGTAATATACATATTCTAAGTTTTAATTGAATTGTTGATTTTTTTTTTAATCGACATATAACCAAACTTGCATCAGTATAAAAACACATACCTACATATATACACACACACCTATATATATATATATATAAACATAATTATAACATATACATTTGCTTCAACTCAACTGCTGTCCCAGCCAGCGTACAACGAAGAGCTAAATGCAGGTATCCACATTCTAAGGTAAGAATTGCTATGCTAAGCCCTTTGTTGTCTTCTATAAGCGCAGCCAACAACTCAGCAAGGTTTGGATAGATTCCATTTAACAATGGACATCATCAAAGCATCGCTATTCTATTCCTATGTGCTAAAAGCTTAGGCAGAGGTTTGATCAATCTGTTTCTTTGTCAAGTTCTAAAATAATTTCCAACGCATCTAAAGAGTAACATACCCATCGGCTTTTTGGCCATGTTTTAGACTATTTTCAAATCATCAAGACTTCAATTCAAAAAGGCAAATATGGAATTTATGGTGCAAAGACCAGAACAATTTTCACAACTAACGCTTGTACTCATATATGTCATAATGGTATAAGCTCAAACTGCAAAACCATTGCGGTTTCCAAAACTGAGACCCAGTGCACATTGGCAGGAAACATGATAAAGCACCGAAAAGAGCTGGTTATATTATATCTTAAACTTCCTGTTATGTACAGGTGCGCAGCTATGACATGCTACCAATGAAATCAGAGACGCTATTTAATTTACTACAGTTTGAAAGACTAAACTATGTGGCTGTGATAGGTCGCCAATGGTTTCAGGGAGGCTATTTAATTCTGTACAATGCCTCAACTCAAGCGCTGTAGCAGTGGCAGGTTAATAACGAAATCAGAGAGATTATTTAAACGTTTACTACATTCAAAGGCAAGCTTCCTATTATGCTAGCATATTGACAGTATTTATTTTCAAATGCTGCAACTGCGATAGATTATCAGAATTCTAGATGGAAACTATGATCGGCTAGAATATGGGGCAGATAATTTCCTAAACTATACACTGGCTCCATGACCTGGCTACTAACTTGACCATTTCTGAAGGTTTCAAAAGGAAGAATTGAACCATGTACACTAACAAATTACGCAAGACCTAAAGAGAGGATGAAAATCAAATCGAACCCATAAAGGAATTTAGTTGATACCTCAAAATACGCATGCACAAAGTGGATTATTGGGACCTTCAAGCACCTACGATTGGCAGACACTTTAAGGGAGGAATTGGAGCATGATCGGATAGCTATTGTTTGCTGGTTCTAAAGTCTAACTATGACCATCTATTAACACATTCTATCAACAAGGAGATAGCGGTTACATACAATATAGTGTAAAGGATCATGTATTGTTACCGTATTTCATCACGATTCAAAGAAACAAAAGAACAACAAAAAGAAACCCTTACCTCTCCATATTGCATAACGCCTCCAGCCGTATGGGTGTCCTCCCCCAGAAAACTCCATCTAGGGCGATGATACGTGAAGTCCACCACTAAAAGGGGAATCCACCAGGTACCGGCCTTTCCTCCCTCCTTTATTTCAACTTTCTTCTTTTTCTTCCTTGCCGACCAAAGTTTTCTCAGACGCCCAGAAGAACTTGTCAATGGTATTGCTTAATCTTTTCCCTTGCTCTAGCCACGAAAAGGGAGTTGTGTACTCTCCCGAAGTCCTCTGTCAAATGGATCGTTCCAGATTTCCCACCATATATACGATGTGATTGCATTCAGTCTTGATATCGTTGAATCCCTTTCTCAAAAAAAATATGAAGAATATTATCATAAAGTCGTTACATGCAGAGAAAGAAATGGAGAATATATAAAATAAAATTTCCAACGAGGTCCTCCCGTGGCCTCCCTTCCTCCCCCATTATACCCAAAACTGATTCTACTTAAAGCCAATATCAAAGGAGATTTTGATTTTAAATCTTTGATTTTTGTTTTATTTTATTTCTTTTTATTTTTATTTTTTTATTTTATTTTTGCTTTAAAAACTCAATTTGAAAATATTATTTCTTTTACCTGATTAGAAATCATCTTTCTTTCCATATTTATCCAATTTATAAGATCACTTATCTTTATTTGATTTCTTTATCATATTTAAATAATTATCTTTGCCTAACAACAAATTATCAAATATAATTAAATATAATACTTTTACAATAAACATTAATTTATTTAATAATAACTATCCACTTTATAATTCATTAAATTAATCTATTTAATTAACATTTCAATTTCCAAATTTGTTTAATCAATGTTAATTTAATTAATTGAGTAAACAATTCCATCGAAGTATTATGCTTATCGCATAGGCCAATAACACACTAATCCACAATAACACAAATAGACACTTACCCAAGTATCGAGACAGGTCACCACAGAGGGCCACTACAATAAAAATTCAAGTTTAACCAACACTCTTTCAACACCCAGTTTGCTTTTAGTCATCAACATTAAGATATAACTTTTGACACCATTAAGAGAGATAAATGTTCCGACCAAATTTGTATTACATCGACTACAATAGTGGTGTACCATGTGAAAACTCTAGGTGTTAATAATAGTAATATCTAACCCCTTTTATAGATTATGCCATTCACCTGACAATATTTTTAGATTATGACATTCTCAATGGAGATTAGGCAATCTATTGATAGACGTAATCAAGGATAGTTATAAGCATGATATAATGATTTTACTCCAAATGAGAACAATGGCATGGGTACATTAGTTCACATCATCATTTATGACATGCTCATCTAGGACTACATCGAAAACAAATTCATGCTTCTCTACATATGCTGTCAAGTCCATCTAAAGGAAAAAAAAAATTTAGTCATAATACAACATTGTGGTCTCTAAGCTCAATGCTACTATAATTGCTTTCAAAATCTAGGGAAAACTAAGTTGCTCAAATTCACTATGTTATCCAATAGATATAAATTTTTGAAACAATTTAAGGATGATCATGCTTGAGTTGTCAAAAGATAATATTTTGATAAGATTATAATATTACATGATGTTATAGATTAAGAAACGTAATTGTACTTGTTGTGTAGCCAAATTTTTTTGAGGATGAGGTAGTTTATTTTTTATAGTTTGGAATGAACACATGTGGATGAAAGGAATTGAGAGGAATAGAAAGAGTTTGTTCAGGTAAACATAGTTACAAACAATCTGCACGGTTTGTCAGGTTTTTCCTAATTGATAAGTAGGTATCTACTTGAATATTAACTTATAAGGTTGAAAGGAATTGAGATGAATATGCATAGCTAGTTATGCTTTCCTACTTAACAAGTAGAGGAATCAATTAAAAAAAATATAAAACAAATATTTCTTAAAAATCTATATTTGACTCAAATATTAAAATGCATATATTTAATTTTTATGTTCTTTGAAAATTAAAATTTGTTTTGAAGATAGTTTTTTTTTCTAAAATAATTTTATGTGGCTCAAACCCATATTCTTATGAAAAGATCTTGAAGGAAATTATGTTTTTCTTATAAAAAAAAATCTAATAATTAAAATAATTTTTCTTTATATTATTTCCTCTAAATTATTTTACTCAATCAATTTATTTACAATTTTTAAAATCATATACGTTTCATTACTTCAATAAATTAAAGTTTAATATTTTATGATAATATTTTTACTCAAATATTAATATAAAAAAGGGAATCATGTCAATTTTAATTTATATAGTTATAAATATATATATTACTAATTAATACATATATAAATATAATAATTATATATATATATATTTATTTATTTTAATTCAATATAAATATTTAAAATATATATTTACAGCGTGCATAAATCCATGGAGAGGCCAATGGCCTTGTTACTTTAAAAAAATTAATAAAATTTTAATTTTATTATTAATTAATATTTAACTTTTTAAAAAAAATTATAATATAATATAAAATATATATATTTGTCTTTACAAATATTTAAATTTATTATATATTTATATATATATTAAAATATTTAATATGAACATTTAAATTGGATATGAAAATTTAAACTTGGCTAAAACTAAACATTTTTTTAATTTAAATGAGAAGAAAAAATTTTAAATTTTGACTATTTATTTAATTAATATAATAAAGTTATTTATTTCCTTATTAATTATTAATTAGTTAACATGTTTTATTTCACAAACTAATATATAGTAATTAATATAAGTTGTAAATAGAAGGTGAATTATTTCTAAAATAAATATGATAGAATTTGTGATTGATTTAAATGATTAATTTATTAATATTAATTTAAATTTGATTTAAAAGTAATTACTGTTAATTTTAAAGTTGATTTTCAAAAATAATAAATATTTTATAAAAGTAATTAGTATTTATTCTAAATAATTATTGTAGTCTTAATTCATTTATTTTGCAAAGCGTATCTTAGTAATTAGAGTTAGTTCAAATTTCAAAGCAATTGAAAATTTGTTAGTTTAAATATATGTTTAATAAGTGTTGTTTTATAAATTAATTTATGACAAAAAGAGGTGATTAGTATTAATTTATTTAAATTATAATATAAAAATAATTTACAAGGTATTTATTTATTTTTAAATAATAATTAATTAATTTATATTAAAAAGTAAATTTTTTGAGTAATTGGTATTAATATTTTGAAAGAATTAGCTCAATTAAATTTATGCTACAAATCAATTTAGTAATAAAGGTAATTAAAAATAGTTGAATTTTGATGTTATATTGATTAATTAGTTGGCATTTGTTATTCAAAGTATAAATTTTATTAATTATTATTATTATTTTAATAATGCAAAGGAAAATAGTAAATAAATGTTACGTACCCAATGTGAGGGGTAATTAGTAAGTAATTTAATGAAAAATAATTTATTTTTATAGTGTAATTTAATAAAAAGTAATTTATCGTTATAGTGTAATTTAATTTTGAAAATAGTTAGTATGGTTTACCTCATTGAATTGTTGGAAATAAACAACCTAAGTTTAATAAAACTCCTAAAAATTAGTTAAGATTTGAAATGGAAGTAATGGAAGCACATTAATCGCTTATATCGGGTGAAATTTGTCTACCAATTAGATTGAAGAGAATTGAATTTTGAAATATAGAAAAAATGCTCCAGATCTCATTGGTTAAAAAGAGAATTATTAATAACTAGTTAAGATTTGAGGTGGTGCCTATAATAGTTCCTCATGAGGATGTAATGCCTGCGCCGTGCAAACCCCAAAGGAACTAATAACAACAGAACAATTTTTTTTTTTAAGAACATAAGATTGTATTTAAGTATTCCAATAAAACAATGTATTAAGTTACACGACTAATTCCATTGGGGTACACGAGGTGACATTACTATTCTAACCCATAACCAAGACAATAGATTAAACAATAGTTAAACAGTTACATAAATCTATTCATTCCCACTTCATCATTTAAAATATCTATTAAACAATAACCATATTCATAACATATGTACATATGACAACGAAAGATACTATAAAGATATGAAGCATTTATATTACCACAGACATAACACAACTATTACAAATGATCGTTCCTAAATAAATACATGGCCTGAATATACATTACATCTAAATGATAGTATAATATAACTTTCTGAACATACATCTCAATAACCACATATACAATTTACAACAAGGTCATCCCAACGAATTTGGGAGACAATATATCAATGAATACATTACATCTAAAGTATAACATACATCTGGTACAGAGAATTACTAGATCATCCACATCCACCAAACCCTGCAATAAAAGATACATCTGCAACAGAAAGGGAACCCAATGGGGTGCGAAGCACGTTCCACCCAACCACCCCTGTGTTGGGAGTAGACAAGGAAGGGTCCCTGACCAAGCACGTCTAACAGTAACACAATACTGAATCCAGATAGACAACTTAACATCAAAGACCACTTAGAAACTCAACAATGACAAATCCAAAAAGAACAACAACAAACCACTTCAGAACATAACAACAAGTCACAATCACAACATCAATGAAACTCAAGACATAATACCAAAGACTACTTCCAACAATGACCAAAGACAGATCAATAAATCACTTCCAGAGGACTTCAGTAAATCAACACAAATAGAATGTTAGATGAGAGTGTCATCACATGGTTTCACATGGATTATCTTGACAACCTATCACAAGGTGCCGCCTCCATCTCTACATGGATTCTTCAGACAACCAAGTTAAGGTGCCACCTCCATCTATGGTTCTCCTGACAGCCTATCTCAAGGTGCCACTCCATAGGGTTACTCATGTAGAGTCGTTAACCTTTTGTGAAGACAAGGCAACGACCTTGCCAACCATGACCTTCTCAGTCCCCTTTAGTCTGTGATAGCACTAACAAGCAGACGAGGCTTCAAATTTATCTTGTTAATGTTTAATCCCCACCCGTGGTTTATTACTTAAGTTATCACTGATTAATCTAACTCTACGTGGGTTACCCTGACAACCCCTTTGTGCACCGGGCCCCACTAGAGCCACTCTCTCTAGACACTCAAGCACATAAATACCCAATGCAATAGAATTGTACAACAAAAAATGTCGAACCAAAAACATGAATCCTCTGCGAGGCATAACCATCTCACTATAACATATTAAATATATCCACAAATGGTACAATCCAAGAGCAACTAAATCATAACCATGGTCAAAACCTAGATCAAGCATCACAAACACGAGATCACTATTACACAACAATAACCCTGCCTCTAGAAACTCCTAAACCATAACTTAAGTTCTTATAGCATGATACAATGACTCTAGGGTTTCCTACATGACCCAAATCTGAATTTAAGAAAATCAATATAAACAAAATGAATATTATCAATAGTGCATAAATCATAAACCAACGCCAAACCAACTACAAGAACTATAAATTTCACCCATTTCATAAATCAATATCTCAAAAAAGTTCATTTAAATTTTAAGCATATAGTTTGCACAATTATAATATAACATTGCATCTTTTAATTTTAACTAATTCAATTTAATAATACTCTCTTAGCATATTCCCTATTTCCTCAATTAATCTATATTATTATAAATTACCAAAAAATAATCATAATGAATTCTTATCCACAGCCCTATATATATATTAAAATCAAATAATTAAAATCCATTATATAAAAAAAATTAAATAAAAATTCACAATAATCTATATATATATTGTAATACCCCTCATACTATCTAGACTTATTGTTTTACGTGCTTTGCTTGGTTACTATGATGATACTGTATTGATTGATGTGGTTAGTCAGATACTATGATGATAATGCTATTGTTTGATATGGTTAGTTTAGATGCTAGACGATGTTATTTCATTTTGGACATGATTACTTTATATGGCATTATGGTTGATTATATCTGTTAATTTTATGAATTGTGATATGATGCAATGATTTAAATTAATATGTTAGGAGGTGATTGTTAGTTAGAAATGTAATTCTTTGATTATGCTATTATTGTTAGAATAGGTGTGACGAAGGACAATATAGCATCACTCGTTCGCGAGTGCCCTGTTATGTTGCAATTCCTTCTCACAATGCAGTAACTTGATTTAATGCTTT
>VDFB02176927.1:0-13788 GCA_007258455.2 Sequoia sempervirens
GACATTCACTACAAAATCTATTTCTCAGATTTTTAATTAAAAGATTCAAAAAAATTGCCTTGTTACATGCTTCTAGTTTTCAAAAAAATCTATCTTTTTCCAAAACAACTTATTTTTTCAAAAATCAGACGATCTGGGTCTAAATGTGGCCATAACTTGGTAAAAAATGAAGGTTCATAAAAAGAAATAGAAAATAAGCATATAGAATGTACAACTACAGTGTAATCCACAAGCGTAGTCACCAAAGTTGATCGATGGACCATGAAAACTCAAACTCGAGTGGTTTCATAAATGCGGCTATAACTCAACAAAAAATGAAGGTTCAAGATAGGTGATAGAAAATACATGTAAAAAATGGAAAACTACAGTGCAATCCACAATAGTAGTCACCAAAGTTGATCGATGGCCCACTAAAATTCAAAAAATGAGCGGTTTCCTAAATACAGCTATAACTCAAAAAAAAATGACGGATAACGTAAGGTGATAGAAAATATGCATATAGAATGCAAAACTACAGTGTAATCCACAAGCGTAGTCAGAGTTGATCAATGGAGCATGAAAACTCAATCTCGGCGGTTTACCTAGAAATATGAAATAACAACAAAAAGAAAGGTTCGAAAGGTGATAAAAAATACATGTACCGGAAAATGAACCTTCTGATTGCAATCAAAATCGTAGCCATGAAAATTTGATCAATGGCGGCGAAAGCCTCAAACATGGTTGGTTTCCTAAGTGCAGCTATAACTCAACGAAAAATGAAGGTTCGCGAAAGGTGATAGAAAATACACGTATATAATGCACAACTATAGTATAATCCACAATCATACACACCAAAGATGATTGATGGGCCACAAAAACAAAAACACGAGTATTTTCCAAAATAGGGCTTTAACTCAACTAAAAACAAAAGTTCGTGAAAGGAAATTACAAATATGCATAAAAAATGCACAACTATAGTACAATCCAGAATTATAGTCACCAAAGTTGATCGACGGCCCACGAAAACAAAAGCACGAGCAGTAACTAAAAAAAAACTAAACATTTAACAAAGGTGATAGAAATTACGCGTATAGAATGCACAACTCCAGTGTAATCCACAATTGTAGTCACCAAAGTTTATTTATGGCCCATGAAAACTTAAACTTGAGTGATTTCCTAAAAGTGGCTATAACTCAACAAAAAATGAAGTTTTAATTAAGGCGATAGAAAATACATGTACAAAAAGAAAAAATATAGTGCAATCCATGATCGTAGTCATCAAAGTCGATCGATGGCCCACGAGAACTCAAACACGAGTGGTTTCATAAGTGCAGCTATAACTAAACGAAAAATGAAGGTTCGTGAAAGGTGAAAGAAAATACATGTATAGAATGCATAAATATAGTGTAATCCACAATTGTAGTCACCAAAGTTGATCGATGGCCCACAAAATCTCAAACACAAGCGGTTTTCTAAAAGCGCCTATAACTCAACAAAAAAACAAGGTTCACGAAAGGCGATAGAAAATACGTGTATAGAATATACAACTATAGTATAATCCACAATCGTAGTCACCAAAGTTAATCGATGGCGCAAGAAAACTCAAACTCGAGCGGTTCCCTAAATACGGCTATAACTCAGCAAACAATGAAGGTTCACTAAAGGCAATACTCGTACTTTTGGGAAATGGGTTTTGTAGAGAATGTCGCTCTGAATAGACCCAGATCATACTTTTTACAAAAAACTATATGAATGTTCATGAAAGGTGAAAGAAAATAAGTTTATAAAATGCAGAAATACAATGTAATCCACAATCGTACTCACCAAAGTTGATCGATGGCCAACAAAATCTCAAACACGAGCGATTTCTGAATTCGGCTATAACTCAACAAAAAATGAAGGTTTGTGAAAGGTGATAGAATATACTTGTATAGAATGCACCACTACATTGTAATCCATAAGTGTAGCTACCAAAGTTTAACGATGACCTAGGAAAACTCAAACTCGAGCGGTTTCCTAAATGCGGTTATAACTCAACAAGATATGAAAGTTCATGAAAAGGGATAGAAAATACTCATATAGAATGCTCAACTACAGTGTAATCGAGATATAGTCACACTTAGGAAACCGCTAGTGTTTGAGTTTTTGTGGGCCATTGATCAACTTTGGTGACTATGCTTGTGGACTTGTGTATTCATTCCATACACGTATTCATTCCATAACGCTTTTTGTGAACTTCATTTTTATTTGAGTTATAGTTGCATTTAAGAAATCGCTTATGTTTGAGTTTTTGTGGGCCATCGATCAACTTTGGTGGCAGCCGATCTTCCTTGTAGTGCGTATTTTTTATGCATATTTTAAATACGTTCATGAACCTTCATTTTTTGTTGAATTATAACCACATTTAGGAAAATGCTGGAAGTGTTTGACTTTTGAGGCTATCAATCAACTTTAGGTGACTATGATTGTGGATTCGATGTACTTGTCCATTTTGTACACGTATTTTTCTATCTTGTTTCGCGAGAACCTTTTTGACTTTTCATAGGCCATCGTTAAACTTTGGTGCTACGCTTGTGGATTACACTGTAGTTGTGCATTCTATATGAGTATATTCTATCACCTTTCACAAACCTTTATTTTTTTTTAGTTATAGCCACATTAGGAAATCGCTCGTGTTTGAGATTTTGTTGGCCATCGATCAACTTTCGTGAGTACAATTGTGGATTACATTGTATTTATGCATTCTATAAACGTATTTTCTTTTTCCTTTCATGAACATTGATTTAGATTTTTGAAAAAAGTACAATTTGGGTCTATTCAAAGCGACATTCTCTACAAAACCCATTTGCCATATTTTTCAGAAAAAGATTCAAAATTTTTGCCTCTGTTACCTCTATTGCTTCGACCTTTCACAAAAATTACCTTTTTCAAGAACTTATTTTTTTAAAAATGGATGATTTTGTTGTTTTTAGTTGTCGAGAACCTATAAAAGCCATATTTTTTATTTTCCCAAAAAAAATTATTTCGTACATTCTATTTTTGAGGGGTCTTGCATGTTGGTGAAAAATTAGTTTTTGGAAAAAAGAACGATATGGGTCTACTTAGAACGAAATTCTCTACAAATCCCATCTCTTAGATTTTTCATAAAAAGATTCAAAAAATTTGCCTATGTTACTTCTGCTGCTTCTATTTTTGAAAAAAATCTATCTTTTTAAAGAATAAATTATTTTTTTTTTAAAATTGACAATCTGAATCTCTTCAGTTTTGTAGATTCTATGTTTTAGGGGTTCTTGCATGTTGGTGAAAAATTAGTTATTTGATATAAGGACGATTTGGGTTTATTGGGAATGGCATTCTCTACAAAACACATCTCTCAATATTTTCAAAAAAAGATTCAAATTTTTTGTCTTTGTTACCTCTACTGCTCTACTTTTCAAAAAATTCTATCTTTTTCATAAACAACTTATTTTAAAAATAATGGACTATCTGGTTGTCTTTAGCTGTCGAGCACCTATAAAACCCATATTTTTTATTTTCCCAAAAAAAATTGTTTCGTAGAATTCTATTTTTGAGGTGTTCTTCCATGGAGAAAAATTAGATTTTTTAAAATAGGATGATTTGGGTTTACTCAGAACAACATTTTCTACAAAACTCATTTCTTAGATTTTTCATAAAAAGATTCAAAAAATTTACCTTACCTCTACTGCTTCTACTTTTCAAAAAATATATCTTTTTCAAAAATAACTGTTTTTTAAAGAGCGGATGATCTAAGTTTTTTTTAACACATGAGCATCTATAAAACCACCTTTCGATTTTCCCAAAAAAAATTGTTGCGTAGATTCTATTTATGAGGGGTTTTTGCATGTGGTTGAAAAATTAGTTTTATGAAAAAAGGATGATCTGGGTCTACTCAGAACGACAATCTCTACGAAACCCATTTCTCAGATTTTTTATAAAAAGATTCAAAAAAATTTCCTTCGTTACCTCCATTGCTTCTACTTTTCAAAAAATGCTATCTTTTTCAAACAGAACTTATTTTTTCAAAAACCGGATCATCTGGGTCTCTTGAGCAAACAAGTACCTATAAAACCCAAATTTTTGATTTTCCTAAAAAAATTGTTTCATAGATTCTATTTTTAAGGGGTTATTGCATGTTGGTGAAATAGTAGTTTTTCGAAAAGAAGGACAGTCTGGTTGTTCTTAAAATGACATTCTCTATAGAACCCATTTATCCCATTTTTCATAACAAGAAATAAAAAAATTTGCCTCTTTTCCTTTATTGCTTTTACTTTAAAAAAATATATCTTTTTCAAGAAGAAGTTATTTATTCAAAAAATGGATGATTTGGGTTTCTATAGCACACGAACACCTATAAAACTCTTATTTTCAATTTTTCGAAAAAAAATAGTTAGGTAGATTCTATTTTTGAGGGGTTCTTGCATGTTGGTGAAAAATTAATTTTTTGAAAAAAGGACGATCTAGGTCCACTCAGAACGACATTCTCTACAAACCACATTTCTCAAATTTTTCATAAAATGATTCAAAAAATTTGCCTTTGTTACCTCTACTACTTCTAGTTTTCACAAAAAATATCTTTTTCAAAAATAACTTATTTTTTTCAAAAAATGGACGATCTAGGTCTTTTTAGCACATGAGAGCACACGAGCACCTATAAAAACTATATTTTGATTTTCCCAAAACAAATTGTTTCGTAGATTCTATTTTGAGGGGTTCTTGCATGTTGAAAAATTAGTTTTTCGAAAAAGTGTCGATTTGGGTCTACTCACAATAACATTCTCTACAAAACCCATTTCTTAAAATTTTCATTAAAAGATTCATAAAATTTTCCTTTGTAACTCCACTGCTTCTACTTTTCAAAAAAATCTTTCTCAAGAACAACATAGTTTTTAGAAAATCAGACGATCTGGGTCTTTTGAGCACATGAGTACCTGTAAAACTCATATTATCAATTTCCCGAAAAAAAATTGTACAATCCACAATCGTAGTCACCAAAGTTGATTGATGGACCAAAAAACTCAAACATGATTGGTTTCCTAAATGCTGCTATAACTCAAGAAAAAACTAAGGTTCACAAAAGGAAATCAATACACATATAGAATACACAACTACAGTACAATCTGCGTACAAAAAGCACAACTATAGTGCAATCCACAATAGTAGTAACAAAAGTTGATCGAGGGCCCAAAAAAACTCAAACATGAGTCGTTTCCTCAATGCGGCTATAACACAACAAAAAATGAAGGTTCGCAAAAGGCAATAGAAAATACGCATGTAGAATACACAACTACAGTACAATCCACAATCGTAGTCACCAACGTTGATTTTATGGCTGACAAAAACTCAAACACGAGCAGTTTCCTAATTGCGGCTATAACTCAACAAAAAATGAAGGTTCACAAAAGGCATTAGAAAATACACATATAAAATGGACAACTACAATGCAATCCATAATCATAGACAACAATGTTGATCAATGGCCCACTAAAAGTTAAACACGAGCGGTTTCCTAAGTGCAGCTATAAATCAATGAAAAATGAAGATTCACGAAAGGAGATAGAAAATACGCTTATAGAATGCAAAACTACAGTGTACTCCACAATTGAAGTTACAAAAGTTGATCGATGGCCCAAGAAAACTCAAACACAAACGTTTTCCTAAATGCAATTATAACTCAACAAAAAATGAAGGTTCGTGAAAGATAATTAAAAGTATGCTTACAGAATGCACAACTACAATACAATCCACAAATCGTATTCACCAAAGTTGATTGATGGCCCACGAAAACTCAAACATGAGCAGTTTCCTAAATGCAACTATAACACAACAAAACATCAAGGTGCATGAAAACAGATTAAAAATATGCTTACAAAATGTACAACTACAGTGCAATCCACAATCGTAGTCACGAAAGTTGATCAATCACCCATGAAGACTCAAACATGAGCGGTTTCTTAAATGCAGCTATAACTCAGCAAAAAAGGTTCATGAAAGGAGATTAAAAATATCGTACATAATCCCCAAATTATAATAGCCACAATCCACAAGTTGCAGTAACTAAAGTTCATTGAATGGCCTGAAAACTGAAACAAGACCAAGTTTCCCTAAATGTGGCTATAATTAAAAAAACTTAAAGCACTTTGCAAAAGGGTGATGAGGAAATCACGATGTATAGAATGGACAACTATAGTGTAATCCAAAATCGTAGTTAACAAAGGTGAATGATGGCCCACAAAAATTCAAACATGAGCGGTTTCCTAAATGCGGCTATAACTCAATGAAAAATAAAGGTTTGTGAAAGGTGATAGAAAGTGCACTTGAGGTACAACTAAAGAGTACAAACCACAATCATTAGCCACAAAGTCTATTCATGGCACTTGAAAATTCAAACATGAACATTTTTCCTATATGACGCTATAACTCCACAAAAATGAAGAAGGTTAAGCAAAGGGCAATAAATTAGCATTCATAGCGTGGGAACACAGTGTCAACAATCGTAGTCACGAGTTGATGATGGCCCGCAGAATACTCGAACCACGGGTAATTTCCACAAGTGCAACTTCTCAACTCAGCAAAATGAAAGGAGTTCCACAGTGATTGAAAATAGCGTATAGAGATGGACCTTCTCGTGCAATCCACAATCGTAGTCACCAAAGTTGATCGATGACCCACAAAAACTCAAACATGACCGGTTTCCTAAGTGCGGCTATAACTCAACAAAAAATGAAGTTTCACGAAAGGCAATAGAAAATATGCGTATAGAATGCACAATTATATTATAATCCACAAGCGTAGTCACCAAAGTTGATTGATGGCCCACGAAAACTCAAACTCGATCGATTCCCTAAATGCGGCTATAACTCAACAAAAAATAAAAGTTTGCGAAAGGCGATAGAAAATGCACATATAGAATGGACAGCTATAGTGCAATCTACAATCGTAGTCACCAAAGTTCATTGATGGCCCATGAAAACTCAAACACAAGAGGTTTCCTAAATGCGGCTATAACTCAACGAAAAATGAAGGTTTCTGAAAGGTGATAGAAAATACGCGTATAGATTGGAAAACTATAGTGCAATCCACAATTGTAGTCACCAAAGTTGATCGATGGCCCATGAAATCTCAAACACGAACGGTTTCCTAAGAGTGGGTATAAGTCAACAAAAAATGAACGTTCGTAAAAGGCGATAGAAAATACATCTAAAAAATGCCCATTTACAGTGCAATACACAATCATAGTTACCAAAGTTTTTGGATGGCCCCCGAAAACTCAAACTTGAGTGGTTTCCTAAATGCGGCTATAACTCAACCAAAAATGAAGGTTGTCGAAAGGTGATAGAAAATACGCGTATAAATTGCACAACTACATGTAATCTAAAAGTCTCATGAAAGTTCATCATTGGCCCTCCAAAAGTGAAACTCGAGCAATTTCCTAAACGAGGCTATAACTCAACAAAAAATGAAGATCCACAAAAGGCGATAAAAAATAACCTTACGTAATGCACACATTAGTGCAATCCACAATCGTAGTCACCAAAGTTGATCAATGGCCCACGAACTCAAAACAAGCGGTTCCTAAATGCAGCTATAACTAAAAAAAAAATGCAGGTTTGTGAAAGGTGATAGAAAATACAAGTAGAGAATGGACAAATACAATGCAATCCACAATCATAGTCACCAAAGTTGATCGATGGACCATGAAAGCTCAAACACGAGGAGTTTCCTAAGTGCGGCTACAACTCAACAAAAAATGAAGGTTTGCAAAAGACTAGAAAATTAGCGTACAAAATGGACAACTACAGTGCAATCCACAATCGTAGTCACCAAAGTTGATCGATGGCCCACAAAATCTCAAACACGAGCGTTTTCCTAAATTTGACTATAAATAAACAAAAAATCAAGGTTCGTGAAACACAATTAAAAATATGCATACATAATGCACAACTATATTACAATCCACAATCGTAGTCACCAAAGTTGATTGATGGCCCACAAAAACTCAAACACAAGTGGTTTCCTAAATGCGCCATAACTCAACAAAAAATGAACGTTCACGAAAGGTGATAGAAAATACATTAAGAGAATGGACAACTATAGTATAATTTACAATTGTAGTCACCAAACTTGATCGATGGACGACGAAAACTCAAACACGAGCGGTTTCCTAAGTGCGGATTTTAACTCAAAGAAAAATACAGGTATGCAAAAGATAATAAAAAGTACATGTATAGAATGTGCACACTTATAGTGTAATAGACAACTGTAGTCACTAAAGTTGATCGATGGCCCATGAAAACTCAAACACGAGTGTTTTCCTAAATGTAACTATAACTCAAAAAAATGAAGGTTCATGGAAGGCAATTAAAAATATGCTGAGAAAATGCACAACTACAGTAAAATCCACAATCGTAGACACCAAAATTGATTGATGGCCGACAAAAATTCAAACATGAAGGGCTTCCTAAATGTGGTTATAACTAAACAAAAAATGATGGTTCGCGAAAGGCGATAAAAAATATGTGTATAAAATGCACAACTCAATGCGTCTAAGCAAAACAATAACAAGAGTTAATGCGATGACCCACAGAGCTAGTGGTTTTACTAAGTGTGACTATAACTCAATGAAAAAATCAAGAGTTCATGAAAGGCTATAGAAAATACGTATAGAATGCACAACTACAATGTAATCCACAATCGTAACCACCAAAATTGATCGATTTCCCACGAAAACTCAAACACGAGCGATTTCCAAAATACGGTGATAACTCAAACAAAAAAAAAAGGTTCGTGAAAGGCGATTACAAATGTGTACAAAATATACAACTACAGTACAATCCACAATCATAGTCACCAAATCTTATCGATGGCCCACGAAAACTTAAACTTGTGTGGTTTTCTAAGTGCGGCTATGACTCAACAAAAAATGAAGCTTCACGAAAAGGGATAAAAAATATTCTTATAGAATGCACAACTACAGCGTAAACCAAGTCACCAAATTTGATGGAGTGGCCAGCGAAACTCAAACGAGTGTTTTCCTAAAATCTGAATATAACTCATACAAAATGAAGTTGATTTATTCCCAGCGAAAACTCAAACTGACTGATTTCATAAATGCGGCTATAACTCAAAAAAAAATGAAACTTTACGAAAGGCGATTGAAAATATATTTACATAATGGACAACTACAGTGCAAACCACAATTGTAGTCACTAATGTTGATCGATGGGCCTAGAAAACCCAAAAAAAAGTGATTTCCAAAGTGCTGCTATAACTCAATGAAAAATCAAGGTTTGTGAAAGTCGATAGAAAATAAGAGTATAGAATGCACAACTATAGTGTAATCCACAATAATAGTCACCAAAGTTGATCAATGGCCCATGAAAACACAAACACGAGAAATTTCCTAAATGTAGCTATAACTAAAAATAAATAAAGGTTCACAAAAGGCAATAGAAAATACATGTACAGAATGGACAACTATAGTGCAATCCACAATCACAGTTACCTAAGTTGATCGATGTCCCACAAAAACTCAAACATGACTTGTTTCCTAAATGTAGGTATAATTCAACAAAAAATGAAGGTTTGCGAAATGCGATAGAAAATACTCGTATAGAATGCACAAATACAGCGTAATCCACAATCGTAGTTACCAAAGTTCATCAAAGTTGATCGATGGCCTATGAAAACTCAAACACAAGCATTTTCCTAAATGCAGATATAATTCAGCAAAAAATGAAGATTTGTGCAAGGCGATTAAAAATATGCGTACAAAATTAACAACTACAGTACAATCCAATATCGTAGTCACCAAAGTTGATCAATGGCCCACAAAAACTCAAACATGAGCGGTTTAATAAATGCAGCTATAACTCAACAAAAACTGAAGGTTCCTTAAAAGTGATAGAAAATATGTGTATAGAATGCATAACTACAGTGTAATCCACAAGGCTAGTCACCAAAGTTGATGCATGGCCCACAAAAACGCTAACACGAGCGGTTTCCTAAGTGCAGCTATAACTCAACAAAAAATGAAGGTTCGTGAAAGGCAATTAAAAATATGCGTACAAAATGTACAACTATAGTAGAATCCACAATCGTATTCACCAAAGTTGATTGATTTCCCAAGAAAACTAAAACATGAGCGGTTTCCTAAGTGCAGCTATAACTCAACAAAAAATGAAGGCTTGTGAAAGGCGATAGAAAATACACTTATAGAATACACAAGTACATTGTAAACCACAAGCGTAGTCACCAAAGTTGCTTGATGGGCCACGAAAACTTAAACTTAAGTATTTTCCAAATGGTGAAGGTTCATTAAAGGCTATTAAATTTATGCGTACAAAATGGACAACTACAATGCAATCCACAATCGTAGTCACCAAAGTTGATAGATGGCTCATGAAAACTCAAACATCAGCTGTTTCCTAAGGACGGCTATAACTCAAGAAAAAAATAAAGGTTCACGAAAAGTGATAGAAAATACACAAGAAGTCACTAAAGTTCATTATGTCTACAAAACTCAAACTCGAAAGTGGTTTCCTAAATGCGCTATGCGAAATAATCTAAATCTCTTCTTCTCACACCAGTACCTTATAAAACCCATATACTCACATTTTTAAAAATAAATGATTTGTAGATTCTATTTGGCTCTAATAACTCCACTCCTTCTACTTTTCAAAAAAATCTATAATTTTCAAAAACAACTTAATTTTTTCAAAAACTAGATGATCTGGGTCTCTTGAGCACACGAGTACCTATAAAACCCATATTTTTTATTTTCCTAGAAAAAAATGTTTCATAGATTTTATTTTTGTGGGGTTCTTGCATGTTGGTGAAATATTAGTTTTTCGAAAAGAGGACGATCTGGGTCTACTCAGAACGACATTCTCTACAAAACCCATTTCTCAGATTTTTCATTAAAACATTCAAAAAAATTGCCTCTATTACCTCCACTGCTTCTAGTTTTCAAAAAAATCTATATTTTTCAAAAACAACTTATTTTTTCAAAAATCAGACGATCTGGGTCTCCTGAGCACACAAGTAGCTATAAAACCCATATTTTTGATTTCCTGAAAAAAAATTGTATGGTACATTCTATTTTTTAGGGGTTCTTGCATGTTGGTGAAATATTAGTTTTTCGAAACAAGGACAATCTGGGTATGCTCACTATGACATTTTCTACAAAACCAATTTATCCCATTTTTCATAAAAAGATTCAAAAAATTTGCCTCTGTTTAGCGAAAGGCAATAGAAAATATCCATACAAAATGGACACTATAGTGCAATCCACAATCATAGTCACCAAAGTTGATCGATGGCTCACAAAAACTCAAACACGGGCATTTTCGTAAATGCGGCTATAACTCAATGAAAAATAAAAGTTCACGAAAGAAGATAGAAAATACGTGTATAGAATGCACAACTTCACTATAATCCACAATCGTAGTCACCAAACTTTATCGATGGCCCACAACAACTCAAACACGGGCGTTTTCCTAAATGCGGCTATAACTCAACAAAAAATGAAGATTCATGAAAGGCATTTAAAAATATGTGTACAAAATTCACAACTACTTTACAATCCACAATTGTAGTCACCAAAGTCGATTGATGTCCAACAAAATCGCAAACATGAGGGGCTTCCTAAATGCGGCTATAACTCAACAAAAAATGAATGTTGACGAAAGGGGATAGAAAATACACGTAGAGAATGCACAACTATAGTGTAATAAAAAAGCGAAGTCACCAAAGTTGATCGATGGCCCATGACAACTCAAACAGTAGCATTTTCCTAAATGCAACTATAACACAACAAAATGAAGATTCAGCGTGATTACCATGTGTTCAGAATGCACAACTTATAGTGCCAATCCACAATCATAGTCACCAAAGTATATCGAGATTGCCCACAAAACTCAAACGATGAGGGACTCTCGAAATGCGACTATAACTCCTCAACAAAAAATGTGTACATTTACTTAAAGGCGCATAGAAAAATATCGCAGGGCAGAATGTACAACTACATTGTAATCCACAATCGTGAATCACAAAAGCTGATCAATGCCCATGAGAACAAATGAGCGATTTCCTGGCGGCTATTACTCAAAAGAAAATGAAGGTCTCGGTGAAAGGCAATAGAAAATTATATATATAGAACGCATTAAATTTAGTAAATCCACAATCGATTCCGTAAAGTTGATTGATGGCTAACAAAAACTAAACACGAAAGTGTTTTCTATAAAGGTGGTTGTAACTAAACAAAAATGAAGGTTCTGGAAATGATCAAAAAATATGTGTACAAAATGCAATACTATAGGTACAATACACAATCCTACCCACCCAAAGTTAATTTATAGCCCAAAAATACTTAACATGAGCTGCAAGGTTTCAACAGCGTTGTAAATCAACAAAAATGAAAGTTCATAAAAGAAATAGAAAATATGTGTATAGAATGCACAAATACGTTGTATTAAACTAATAAGCTATCACCAAAGTTGGACGATAGCCCATTGCAAATCTAAAACCTTCCGAAAGCGCTTTCTGAAATGCCGCCATATAACTCAACAAAAAGGAAGGTTCGCTAAAGGCGATGTAAAAATACATGCAGCCGCACTTTCGACAACTATAGTTTAATCCACAACAAGCTGTCACCAATGTTGATTGATGGCCCACCTAAAACTCAAACACAAGGAGAGGCCTTATGCAGTTATGCAACCAAACGGGGTAAAAATGAAGGTTCGCAAAAGTCAATAGAAAATACTCATATAGAATGCACAACTACAGTATAATCCAAAATTATAGTTACCAAAGTTGATCGATGGCCCACGAAAACTCAAACACGAGTGTTTTCCTAACTGCGGCTATAACTCAAAAAAAATGAAGGTTCGTGAAATGTGATTAAAAATATGCGTACAGAATGCACAACTTTAGTACAATCCACAATTGTAGTCATAGTAGTTGATCGATGGCCCACAAAAACTCAAACATGATCGGTTTCCTAAATGTGGCTATAACTTAAGTAAAAAATGAAGGTTCGCAAAAGGTGATTAAAATACATCTATAAAATGCAAAACTACAGTGTAATCCACAATCGTAGTCACAGAAGTTGATCGATGGGCCATGAAAACTCAAACTCGTGCGGTTTCCTAAATGCGGTTATAACTCATCAAAAAATGAAGCCTTGCAAAAGGCGATAGAAAATATGCATACAAAATGGACAACTACAGTGCAATCCACAATTGAAGTCACCAAATTTGATCCATGGCCCAAAAAAATTCAAACATGTGTAGTTTCCTAAATGTGGCTATAACTCAATAAAAAAATGAAGTTTCTTGAAAGATGATGGAAAATATTCGTATAGAATGCAACCTTAAAGAATAATGAACAAGCATGACAGTGTAATCGACAATCATAGTCAGCAACATTGATCGATGGCTCATGAAAACTCAAACTTGAGTGGTTTCCTAAATGCGGCTATAACTCGACAAAAAATGAAGGTTTGCAAAAGGTGATAGAGAATATGCATATAGAATGCACAACTATAGTACAATCCACTATCGTAGTCACCAAAGTTGATCGATTGCCCACAAAAACTCAAACATGAGCAATTTCCTAAATGCGGCTATAACTCAATAAAAATTGATGGTTCGCAAAAGGTGGTAGAAAATAAGCATATAGAATGCACAAGTACAGTATCCTACAAGTGTAGTCATGAATGTTGATCGACGGCCCACAAAAACTCAAACAAAAAATGAAGGTTCGTGAAATTCAATTAAAAATTTGCATACA
>VDFB02176928.1:0-42168 GCA_007258455.2 Sequoia sempervirens
GTTTGTCAGTTTGATGGACAGATGGAAAATAATGGAGCATTTAATGATTATTAAATAATTAATATTTTGACATTATGTTATAAAGTCATTTTATTAATATATTTAAATATTAATGATTAATGGCATATTATAAAGTATTTTTAATACTTTATAATAAAGAGGAATATTTATTGTAATGAATAATTATTTATTCATTAAAAGATGGACGCCATTTATTTACTATTTTTCCCAAGTTAAGAAAGGGCGAATTTAATCATCTATTTAAATGATTATTAAAAGATGCTTGGTTCGAATTTTTGAGAGGTTATATATATACTGCCAAGACAAATCAAACTCTTATGTTATGATTATTCAATTTGTCTTATTCTCTCTCTGAGTATTGGGGTTTGCGAACCTAGGGTTTCAACAGACATTGATTTTGGAGAACGTTCCCTCTTCAAGATCTGACATACTAAGGCTGTGAAATACCAATTGAAGATTGTCCATCAGCGTGGCTTCATCCAGAAGTCATACAGAGCTCACAATGAAGTTTTTTCATTTAGTATTTGGTTCCATTATTCATCAGGAGGAATCGCTTCTTAGAGAGTATCATTGTTTTGCATTTGGCACATTTCCCAAGAAAAGGTACAGCTGCAATTAATGCTGCTGACAGGCCGTACATACTGTAGAAAGGACATCTTTTTCCTCTGGCAACCATACGCCTTTCTTCTGAGCTTCTAGTCTTCATTATTTTGGGTGCACCAGCAAAGGAAATCGATTTAAGCTGTTATTTGGGAAAAGAAATCAAGATCTGAGCTTGGCCGTACATTTCATCATTCCTCCAGGCGGCTGCAAGCAATAACCAGGTTCCTTTAATAAATTTATTTGTTCACTACTTCTGTTTCGAAAAGCATTGTAGTTGTTCGATAATGATAATAAAATCATCTGCCATTGCTTTGGAAGTTATTTGGTGCATCATTATTTATTTATGAATTTATTTGCATTTATTTCTCAAAATCGCACTTTCTTTTCAATTATTTAAAACCCTCAAAAAAGTCAAAAATTGCAAAAACACAAAAAAACGAAGTTACAGTTGAGAAGTTGGGTTGAGAGACACCTGGTCTCTTACAGTGGTATCAGAGCACAGTTTTCCTGCCATCGTGTGCTTTTTCAGTTGCTTTTTCAATAAATAGAGTGCTTTTTGGATGCTTTTTCATGAGTAAAGACATCATTCACTATACTAAGGGTATAGGAACAGGCATAGTTGAGGATTGGACAGGTCCACCTATTCCTAAAGGTGAGACAGTGTCAGGAGTATTGGGTATTCACAAATCTAGCTCCAACGGCAGCGAGAACAGTGTCACAACACTGATGGCAGACCGTGAGATCCCTGCAGAGACACTTAGGGATTCAGGGAAAGCGCATGCAAAGGGTGATATTACTGAGGAGGAGTTTAGGCGTAGGCACGATAATATGATGGACATGATGTCCCAGTTGATGGGCACTATTAGACAGTATTCTCCATCCCAGCCGCACTATATTCAGATCGGACAGTCAAGCAGGACTGCAGGCGTGGACTAGCCTTTGGCATCAGCACCACGATAGCCATCCCCGATCTATTATGAGCATAGGCCTGGACAACCTACATTCATATCTAGAGAGACCCCACCTCCGACTCCAGAGGCAGAGCAGCAGGGTCATCATCAGGAGTTTCAGCCACACAATGGCATGTCAGTAGCTGATGTGACTAGATTTCATGGTGAGTATCTATCATTGGCACCTGAGATCAGACAGGCATTGTCCTTTCATGAGTTTATGGATGTTCATAAACCTAGAGGGGGAGGTAGATTCGACCACAGAGCTCCTTAGCACCAGCAGCCACAACCACAGGTGAATAGGGATTTACAGTATGTAGTTAGCAAAATCACCTCGCCATACTTTGATGGTTCCGATAAGACGTCAGCGAGGTCTTGGGTCTAGAAGTTGGACAATTATCTATCACTGAGACCTATGCAGGAGGATGAGGCCATTAAGTTTGCTACTTTGCATCTTGATGGGTTGGCGCATGATTGGTGGCATCATGGCATGTACACACTTGGCCATCATGCAATCACTACTTACCAAGAGTTCACCAGTAGGCTCATAGAGCGTTTTGACAAGAAGGATCCAGAACTCTACTTCAGAGAGCTAGCTCAGCTCAGACAGACAGGTAGTTTGGATGCTTATGTCGGTGAGTTTCAGAAGGTTGCAGTCATGGTGATAGGCATTTCAGAATGGAGACTTGTCATTCTCTTCGTCGAGGGTTTGATGGAGCCTATGAGAGGTTGGGTCAAGGCATTTGATCCTCCTACTCTTCAGGAGGCCATGAGGAAGGCACGTAACATGGAGCTTGCAGCACCTCGCAGCAAGTTCAATTCAGGCTCAACACCCTACACGAGGCCTAATAGGTCTTTTGACAGGAATAGGCCCTTTGATAGAAAGAGGGATCCACCCGATCCTAAGAGACAAATGCACCACCCTTTGACAAAGAAACACTGAATGATCTACGGAAGAAAAATTGTGTTTCTGGTGCAAGGCACCCTGTGATGATAAACATGTATGCCCTCTTCGTCCCAGGTTAAAAACAATAAGATGGAATGGTTTTATGAGGGAGAAGAGCAATCTGATCTGTCAGACCAGCAAGCTGATTCTGAGCATTGAGATGATGAGGAGTCGAAATGAGGGGTAGCGTAAACCTTTGGTGCCACTCATAATTTCATTGATGCATGGTTGGTAGAGAAACATGGTATAGAGACAGAGGAGTTTGAGGGTATTCGAGTCAAGGTGGTTGATGGGTACACCCTCAAATGTGACAGAAAGATTACTGATCTTCCGATGCGGTTGAACAACTATGAGTTCAAGACTGAATTCTATGTTAATATGGGAGATACTGATGTGGTGTTAGGGATGGCATGGCTTCACGATTTGGGTGAGTTCACACTAAATCTACGAGACATGGAGATGAAGTTCAAGGTTAATGGGAAACCTCATGTCATCAAAGCCATTAGAGACAGTAATCTGAGGATGGTTTCGTACAGGCAGATGGAGAGACTCATTCGTCATGATATGGTTGATTGGGCTGCGGAGTGTATGTTATTGCCAGCACAACAGGAGCAGCAAAAGGGTGAGTACCATCTAGACATTCAGATATTGAGGACTAAACACTCCAAAGTGTTTAGCGACATTCCACTTGGTAGACCTCCAGACAGAGGTACTGAGCATATTATCGAGTTGGAGGGCGCAAAGCCCATTATGATTACACCCTACAGGCATCCGAAACGACTCAAGGATGAGATAGAGAAGACCATCAATGAGTTATTGGCTATGGGGCATATTAGACCTAGCAAGTCACCTTTTGCTTCATCGGTTGTATTGGTGAAGAAGAAGGATGGATCACTTCGGATGTGCATAGACTACCGCCAGCTCAATAAGAGGACAATTAAGAACAGGTACTCGATACCACACATCGATGAGTTGATTGATGAGTTGCACGGTGCTATCTTCTTCACGAAGATTGACTTGAGATCTGGGTACCACCAGATTCAGACGAGGGAGCAGGACATTGAGAAAACCGCTTTCAGGTGCCATTGCGGTCACTTCGAGTTCTTGGTTATGCCTTTCGGTCTAACCAATGCACCTGCCACCTTTCAGGCTACCATGAGCAGTCTTCATTTCTCGGTTGTAGAGATTTGGTGGTCTTCTTGATATTTTGGTGTCTGATGGGTCATGGGAGGAGCATTTCGCTCACTTGGACACAGTTTTGGGTATCTTGGCTGAGGAGTCCTTTTATGCCAAGGAATCCAAGTGTGAGCTAGGCATGGAGGAGTTGTTGTATCTGGGGCACATCATCAGTGCCAAGGGAGTGAGTATGGACCCTGAGAAGGTCCGAGCTATAGTTGAGTGGCCAGTACCTAAGAACCTTACACAGCTCAGAGGCTTCATTGGGTTGTGTGCTTTTTACATGAGATTTGTTAGTGGGTTCTCACGTCATGCCGCACCCCTTACTGATTTGACAAAGAAAGGGGCTTTTACTTGGTCACCACAGGCGTAGGAGTGCTTTGACAGGTTTAAGGTGATCATGACTTCGTGTCCAGTGCTAGCATTACCTAACTTTACGAAGTCATTTGATTTGTTTTGCGATGCTTTAGGAGAGGGCATTGGTGTTGTTTTGATGCAGGAGAGGCACCCTATTGCTTTTGAGAGCAAGAAGCTCAGGGGTCCTGAGAGGTTTTACAGTATTTACGACAAGGAAATGTTAGCCATTATGCATGCTTTGGCTAAGTTCAGGCAATACTTGGTAGGCAGCAAGTTCAGTGTGCGTACAGACCACAATAGCCTGAAACACTTCCTTGGACAACGAGACCTAAATGAGAGGCAGCAAAAATGGGTCAGCAAACTGCAATCATATGATTTTGATATTACTTTCATTAAGGGGAAGCAGAATGTTGTAGCTAACGCCTTGTCTCGCAGACCTCAGTTGAATGCTATGGCACAGATCTCCGAGGATTGGAGGCATCGGATCGTTACTGAGTATGCTAAGAACCCATGGGCTTCTAGCATTATTGATGGAATGACGAGGATAGTAGGTGTTACACTATTGTAGATGACGATCATTTGAGGCGGATTCACAGTTCCTGGTTAGAGTTGAGGATACAGTTTGAGAGCCTTTCATGATCTTCCTATGGCCGGGCCATCAGGTACTTCAAAACATATAAGCTGGACGGGAGATAGTTTTACTTGGAAGGGCTGAAAGCTGATGTTCTTCAATATGTTGAGTGTTACATTTGCAGTAGAACAGCGAGAACACATATCTAACTGGATTACTTGACCTTCTATACGGCCGAGTAGGAGTGTTTATCGATGGACTTTATCAAGACGGGTTTGCGAAACCCAAGGTAAAGATTGCATTCACGTAGTGGTTGTCCAGTTATTAAATATGCACACTTCTTCCCAATTACTACTACATTCCGCGGCCTTCCTTGACTGCGAGCTCTTTGAGAGAGGGGTGTTCGGTTACATGGGTTACCTCAGTTGATAATCGGCCCGATAGAAACCGATGCAGTTCATGAGCAACTTTGGCATGTTAGGCGTTTAAATTCTAGCACCCTCTCACGGAATCACGGTTGAAAATGGACAATATGCACAGATAAACTGCTTCAAATTAGAGGAGGAAGCTCCCTCTTAGCGATAGTGTTTGAAAGAAAGTAAACTAAAACTAAGTTACCTATCTTTTGGATCAGCTTAGAGCACAAGGTTTTAAACACAAACGCCGCAGCTGAGATTTTCTGATAAGAAGTTCAATTACGACTAACTTAGACTAAAGACGTTCCTAACCTCTCAAGTAATAGCAGAGCAAGAGAAGTTAGAAATCAACAAGGTAGATTCTCTGACAAAAATACTTTAACAATCTCTCTCTCAACAAACACCTACACACTTCACTGTAAGCTGAAATAAAGATCATGAAAGCATAACATAGATAACGGAAATCTGAGATTTTAGACCAAGGCAAAAGAGGCTCATGATTTTATTACTCAAATCTCTAAAACAAAACTCCCTTCTAGCATGCCTTGAATAAGAAATTGCAGCTAAGGAGGCTTGCAAACATTAGCACAATAGAAAACAACAATCTCACTAACTCCTTGTTGGCTAAAGAATCAACAATTTGCTTATCATACAAATAAGACAATGGCAGGCAACAAATGAAGGCACAATATGGGCTCAGTGTTTGTTCTCATAAACTGATTCAAGAAATAAATGAGCAAAGACTCTTATTTATAGAAGGGAGTAGAGAACTCTAAGAATCTCCTTGCTTTCTACAATCTAGGGCTTGCTCAACAAACGAAGCTTTAATTACTAAATCTAGAACAAGATAACAACTAAAACTAAAAGCGAGGCGCCAACTATACATCTTATCTTCTTTCTATCCTCAAAGAATGGATAGAAATTATTCCAAGAATAGAAAGAAAGGAAAGAAGCTACAGAAGAAGCAGCAAAAGCTTCGATCACATCAGCTAGGAAGTCACGAGATTGTGTCGGTTGATTGCATCTATACCATCAACAGCAAAACACCGCTTTTCAAGAATATCTTCAGCATCTGCAATAGATCTTAGGAAATCTTCAATCTCATTGGCCGCTTTATTGAACTTTGCTGACATCACTGAAATATGACCTATCCTTCCGCCAACTGGGCTGCAACTATGAACAACGTTCTGGAACTGATTTTGCACCTCTTCAAGCCTGACACAAGAACCATCTTCAAGACTGTACTGAGAGGGGATCTCTATGACAAATTCACTGATGAAAAGGAGAGCTTCAACCACCCTTTGCCTGTAGGTGATGAATTCTTCAGATATCCTCTCATAGGTTTTAACTTTGAAAACATGACGTTCTCTCCATGCAAGGATTTGTCTTTTGTGCTCCTTTGAAACTGCTGAACTGTAGGCCGTGTCTAAATCAGCAATGATAATCTCATGCCTAGGTTTTACTTCAGCCCATGTTTGTTCAAATCCTTGGATGCTTTGACGAAGTTTATGAGCATTCTCTCTCAACTGGAACATCCGAGCCAAGATCTCCTTTCCTCTGACAATGAAGCTCTCGCTCCACTCCTGAGTCTCTTTCCCACATATGACCAGCTGTCTTAACTGATGGTGATCAGCTGGTGTCTCTAAGACCTGGGGCAGCAACTGGGTTGCTTGTGAAGAACCACGAACAAGGTTAGAGATGAAAAGCCTAAGCTGCTGATTTTCAGCCTTGAGGGCTGCCTTGTCTTCTCCATCTTTAAGCACTCTTTCATGTAGGTTTTAGGATACAACTTTGAAGAGACTCAAATCTGCATGTCTGGTATTTCTACCAAGATTAGCCTTGACCATTACAAAATCATCCATGTTCACCTCATCTCTATTCTTATCTTCTGGAGGCACAGCAGTCTCTACAACAATCTCGTTATCAGGATTCCTATCAAAATGAACTTGCTTCTTTGCCTTCTTCTTAGGAGGTTCCTGATAAATGTTATCGAGATCATCAATACTCACTTGATATGAAGGCCTTCTCCTAACCCTTCCTAAGGAGTTCTCAAGCCAAGACACCGTAGTATCTTTACTAACTGCCTCAGGAGGTACTGCTGCAATCTCTTCATCATCTTCGATATCAAGATCAATATGAATTGGTGACGAACCCATCAAAGGTACAGGAACATGTGTTGAAGGCGGCTCCTCTGCTTCATTCTGAGGTATGGGCTCGTCAAGAGGAACTTCTGAATCAATTGTAGGCTGTTCCTGTATGACTATGCCTGAGAAATCCAACCTTCTCTTTACATTTTTATTTGATCTACATCCTTTGACGCCATCTTGAGACTGACTTTTACCCTTTCCTTTTGACTGTGCTGTAGAAGAAGAGGGAATTATCCTTGGCGGCTCTGCTACTGGAATAGAGTTCTTCCTTTTAAGCACTAAGAAAACCTTACTATACTCAATGACTTGTCTTGTTCTGTCTTCAACTGAAAGAGATTCCTTGTTTGCCCAATTAACTTGCGGAAGAGGCTGATCCTCGATTCTTTTTTGAGTGTACATTGGTAGAAGAACATCTTCATCATCATCAGAGAGCCCTTCTATATCTTCATTTAAGCAATCTTTCATCTGATGGAGAGTCAACCTGCTGTAACTACGCCTTCGCACTTCAAACTCGTCTGCACAGTTAGCCCAAAAATCTTCAAGTGCGGGTATATGATTGTAGTTCTTCTCCAATCGGCCAGCGTAGACACCATGAGGATCAAATGACCGCCTCTCACTGTAGGGTTTGAGACCGAATTTATCTAATTCTTCTCCAATTGTCCTGGCATCTGCAGCAGTCCTGCATGTATAAATACGCAATCCTAATGGAAAGTGAAGAGAGGGTTTCTTTCTATTTCTCAAGACTGTATGAACACCGTGAGCTTGCCTCAAGAATTCCATGAAGATGACCTCATCTGACGGATACCTTGGCAACATGAGCGGGGCACCTGAATAACCATAAACCCTGAGATAGGTAAAGGTAGGAAACTGTATAAACCAATCTGCCCATTCTGCCATTGCTGCCCTGGCAACTGAAGAGATGCGGACGTGCAATTCATTGTCTAAGTCACGCACCGTGTACATCAAGAATGCCTCGTTCACCCTTTTGTAGTGGTGCAACGACTTTGTGAACTCCAGCTGAGGATAATAATTATATATGTGTTGAACGCTCAATGACCCCTCGGTGTTCAATCCTCTGAATTGACCTTGATAGGCCACCAGGTAGACTAGATATGACACCATGTGAAATACATGAAACTGGAAATATTCTGTTATTTGTTGATGTAGGCAGTCACTAATCAAAGTAGGCCAATCATAAAACTCGGTTTTCTTCATAATGTGAGGTATGGCATAAAACATCCAAGGTTGGAACTTGGTGGCATCCTCGGAACCGGTGACCCTGTTGAGCAAAGTGATGATGATGGCAACCTCGTCCTTGAACTCCTGCGTCCAGACATTCTTGGGCAATGTCTTATGTTTTTCTTTCATCCATCTACGCAGAACGTCTTGCTGTATTTGTCATATGCATATTACATCTTTCACATTCATCCCTCGAAAGAGTTACACTTCGGGCCATGGGGGAATGGAAAAACGCACTTTTCAACCATGTAGGGCTTTAGCTGCAAATCAACTGCCATCCATTTGGATCTCCCTAGTAAGCCCAGGGTTGTAATGCTTAATGCAAGCGATTGAACTGAGAGCTGCGGCCCGATATAGGAATAGATGCTATAAAGTCCCGAATGACCCGGGTTCTGATTGAAGCATTACTTGCTCTCTCAAAGAGTGTAGGTGAACAGGCAGGCATGATCTGAGAGTCTGTTTCAGGCTGTTTGATGTAATTGTGAAAAAGTGCTGATTAGGACTTCGAAACATTAAGTGTACTCATTTCAGAAAACTTCAGTAATTTGTATTTCATACGGATTCCGGACAAATTGCCAGACAATTTCATTTTAGAATGCTGATTTTTGTGCTTCAACGGTTGAATTTTTTTTGAAATTTTCACAGAGATATGGGTTTTGTTGGAATTAGCGTTACAAGGCAACCCCAGATGTGTTTTGAAAATCTTGATTTTGGTGAAAAGCGGCAAACCCTAATTTCTTCAATTTTTCAGAAAAAGGCGGCATGCGGGTTTTGTTGAGGAATATGGTTAGAAATGGACCCGAGTTGATTGGATTTACCGCAAAACTCGGCGTTTGATTGAAAAAGCAGCAACCCTAGGTTTTGGAAAAACTGCGATGTAGGTTTCTTGAGAGGCCCGATTGGAAAAGGATTTGGTGGTTGAAATTTGAATGCAGGGTTTCGACATGCAAGATAAAAGCACTTGCTGCAACTTGATGAAGTTCTTGAAAAATTCTTCAGAAGGTGGAGGCAAAAAGACCCAGATGACTTAAAAATTGAAAGCCTTGGCCTCCTGCTTGAAAAACTTGATCTTCTGGAACAAAAAGAATGAAAGAACAATGGTTTATGCTTGCTGGTCTGAAAAATCTGATGTAAAACCAGCAACTATGGATTCTTGAATCACAAAAATTTCTCAAACTTGCTGCTCCAACTTTCTCCTCTGGATGCTACCTGCAAAAATAATGAAAAATACATTGAAAAGAAGTGTTAAATAGACTTAGGGTTCGATTTTAGGTTTTGCTTTTTTTTTTTTCTGCTTTTATTCTCAAAACCCTAAATCTCAGCCCCTCAAGTTTGGACGCCATCTTCTTCTTCTCACAATTTTGAAATTTGAAATTTCTTAAAAATCTTCTAAGGCATGATATTTTGGGCGCCTTTCTCCAAGAGGGGCGCGCAACTTCACCAGTGTTAGTCAAAATTCCAACTTTTTCAACTTTTCTCAATTTCAACATGCCACTTCGCCACTGATTTCTCGTTGACTGACTGACTCGACAGGCGAGCTGAGTGATTCACGGCGGAGCCGGACTGATTCTGAAAAGGATGTTCTGGAGGCGCCTCCTGCTAAAAACTTGATTTCGGCCTCCGAATTCACGGGAGGCTTTTCCTTCTAGGGGCGCCCAACTTCTTCAGTGTTAGCCATTTTTTCTGATTTCCAAGTTCTTCCTTCTCCCTTTGATCTTCTGGTGAATCTTCGATTCCGGGAGCTACGTTGATCGGACTGACTGTCTGAGTGTTTCGTTGGATAGCCAGACTGATTTTGGCGAGGCCTTCTTGGACGTTACTTCTACAAATTCCATCATTTGGAGGCTTTAAAATTTGGGCGCCCTTCTTCAACTGGGGCGCCCACTTCCATCAGACTTAGAAAATTTTCCAATTTATTCAGGTCCCTCACTTCTTCAGATGACCTTGTTGGATCTTAAGCTCCGGGCGTCGGATTGACTGATGGCTGTGCTCATCGCGAAGCTGACGAAGAATGAAGGGGGGTGCTCTGGAGACACTTTTGTCAAAAATGGATTTTTTACCCTTCAAAAGGTTGGGCGCCTATCTTGACTGGGGGCGCCCAGTTTACCAACACTTAGTTTATTTTTTGATTTTTTTTACTTTTGCTTTGAATTTCTCTTTTTACCTCTCGTCGGACCTTCTGTTCAGCCTTTTGAATCTGATGACTGCGAGCTCCGTTTGTCGTGCTGAATAGCTCACTGCAAAGCCAGTTGAATTCTGAAGACATCCCGTTGTAACTTTGACTGCAAATTCCTCTGTCTGCATCCTTGAAAAGTTGGGCGCCTTTCTCTTCTTAGGGCGCCCAGTTTCTCCAGACTTAGAAAAATTCATAATTTATTCAACTTCCAGTTTCAGATTTTCACTTCATACCTTCTACTTTGACTTGAATTTGCCGGAGACTGGATCATCGGATGCTCTGACGGGGATATCCATCGCGAAGCTGACTGAAAACTGAGCAACTTCCATTGGAGACTGTAACCCTAATTTCTTCATCTGGCACCCTGAAAAGGTGGGCGCCTTTCTTCAACTGGGGCGCCCAAACCTAGCAGACTTAGAAAATTTTCATGACTTTTCACTTTTTCTTCCGCAGATCCTGTTTTATGCTCATCATTTCACCTTCATTTGGAAATTTGAATGCTAAAGTGCCTTTGGCGGTCGGATGACCTCCATTGATGACCTAAAGACTCGGATAATAACCACAGAAAAAGGCCAGGCAAGACCCGATGGGGCAAAACTGATTATTTAAGGTCGGTACACCGGCGTCTGGACGCATTTTAGGCCAATCACAAAAATGGGTTGGGATACTGGCGGACCAACTTTCTATTACGGAAATTTTGCGATATCCGTTCGAAAGAAACCAGAAAAACCGAGCTTGATTACTAGCCCCAGAAAATTTCTAAAATAGCGGTTTTCCTAAATTAGGGATGAAAAACACGAGATCACAGGTTTTGTAGGTTAAAATTTACTCTTAAGGACCCGAATCAAACGAAGTGAAAATTTTGTGTTTTGACCCTCCATGCAAGACATGCACACCAAATTTTGACCTTTTTGACTGTTTTGACAAGATTTTTACTCATTTCTTCAAAATGTCTAAGTGTAACAAAAATTTTAATTTTGGGGTACAACATTGGCTCTGTTTGGGGACCATGGCAGATACTTTCGGCATAGGAGAACCATAGAATCTCTGAAGTTTGAGCTTAGACCAGTGCCTTGTCCATTGGTATCAGTCGACATCATTTCCTAATCACCTAAGGCTACGGGACATTTGCTTTATCACCTATTAGGACTTCCTAAAATCACCCTAATAGTTGGACTTCCTACTAATCACAAACCACGGCGAAATTTCCATTGGGAAGGAAAAACAACATAGCAGCTTATCGCGGAAAAGGGAAACGCACATCCACGAAAGCAATGAAAAATATGTACAAGATTGATTTAGGAGCTTGCTCCTGCCAGGATGAAGTATGGTCTTGTGTGGTAGAGGAGAGACTTCCATCGGTAGCTGAGAGAATATAGGGTATTCTCGTGAACCTAAATGGTGTGAAAGGTCGGCCACAAGAATCAAATTTCCCATGCATTCCCTTGGGCTCATGTCTCTTATCCCATAAGAGGACTTGATCTCCAACCTCGAAATCTCGTTGGCGAGCTGTCTTGTCAAAAATTTTCTTCACCCGCTCTTGGTGCTGAGTGATTCTATCTACTACCTCTTCCCTTTCTTCTTGAAGCTTAGTCAGGTACAAGATACGTTTCTGAACAGGATCTGTGAACTCTCCATCTTCTACTGAGGTCGCCAGCTGCAAGGCGGACAACTCCAATGTGATGGGTATCATTGCTTCTGTACCATACAGGAGTACAAAGGGTGAGGTACCAATGGCTCTCTTCGGAGTAATTCTGTCGGCCCAGAGAGCATCATAAAGTTTCTTGTGCCAAGTTCGCTGACTGGAATCAACCAACTTGCGAATGATTGTGACAATGTTCTTGTTTGATGATTCAGCTTGTCCATTACCCTGGGGGTAATAATCTGATGAATGAGATAGTGTAATGCTGTGATCAAAACAGAACTCCATTAGCTCCTCTGATGAGAAACATGTTGCATTATCTGTCACAATTTTGCGAGGCACTCCAAAGCGTGTGACAATGTTTTCCTTTAAGAATTCACACACGACCTCGGACGTAGCTCGCTTGGTAGGAATGGCTTCAACCCATTTAGTGAAATAATCAGTGGCTGTAAGGACATAAATATGCCCCTTGCTGGAACGTGGGTTGATAGGACCAATAAAATCTAGACCCCATTGCTGAAATGGAGCATCTATAACAACTGGCCTGAGAGGAGCGGCTGCTAACTTCGCTTTGCCAACAAACTGTTGACATAACTGACATTTATGTACCCACTCGTATGCATCGCGGAACATAGTCGGCCAAAAGAACTGAGCCCGCAAGATTTTAAAAGCTGTTACCTTTGATGAAAAGTGACCACCGCATGCTTGATTATGGAAAGCTTCCAGCAAGCGCCGTTGTTGATCTTTGGTAACACACAACAAGAATGTTCCGTCAAGGCCCTTCTTGTACAAAACATTGCTGATGATTATATAATTCTGCGCTTTCAGCTTAAGCGTTCTCCTTTGTTGCTTGTTCAGGTGATTTGGACAATCACCATATGTTAGGTAATACCATATCTCAGTAAACCATTCTCCCGAAGACTCGATCAGCAAGACCATTGGAAGGTCTTCTTTAACTTCAGGTTCAATCTCAGGTATACCTTTGGCTTGAAGTTTCTTATCACCGTCTTCCGCCATCAACTGACAAAGACCTCTCCCGCGAACGAGTTTGGTCGGCTTGATCTCCAAGTCATACTCTTGAACCTTTGCGATCCAGTTTCCTCTTTTGGAGCCCATCTCCTGTTGAGTTAACACGCTCTTCACTGCTGGATCTATGACATACACAACGGTGTGAGAATTTAGGATATAAAATCTGAAATTCTTTATAGCTCGAACCACCGCATAGGCATTCTTTTCAATCTGAGAGTATCTTGATTCGCTGTCCTTGAAACTGCAGCTCATGAAAGCTATTGGAGATTCAGTTTCTTCATTTAACTTTTGTGTCAGAATGGCAGACAGAGTATACTCTGATGCATAACAATAAAGGATAAATTCCTTTTCAAAATCAGGACGGACTAGCACTGGAGCTCGACTGATGGCTTCTTTTATCGCTGCGAACGCCTTCTTTCCTTCTTCTGTCCACTTGAAAACTGTCTTCTTCTTCATCATAGCAGATATATCTTTAGTCAACTCAGAAAAATCTGGTACAAATCTTCGTATGAAATTTACCTTACCAAAGAAAGAGTGTACCCCTGTTCTGCTTGTTGGAAGAGACAAACTTCGGATAGCTTCAACCCGACTTGGGTCAATTCGAGTTCCTTCCTTGGAGACGATGTGGCCAAGCAACTTGCCTTCCGTCACCGCGAAGATAGACTTCTTGGGATTCAATGATATTTTATGATATCTGCATCTCTCAAAGACTTTCCCCAGATGTTGAAAGTGATCTTGTCGTGTCTTTGAGAAAACAGTGAGGTCGTCAAGATAGACAACTATTACTTTATTCTTCAAATCACCAAACGCCAAATCCATGGCTCTTTGAAATGTAGCACCGGCGTTGATGAGGCCGAAGGGCATTCTTTCATAGGCAAATGTACCCCACGGGGTTGTGAATGCCGTCTTGAATTGATCTTCCTCAGCCACCGCTATTTGATTATAACCAGAAAAACCGTCCAATAAAGACAGCATCTCTGAACCGGTAACCGTCTGTAAAGTGTGCTCCATGATTGGCAAAGGATAATTATCCTTGAGCGATGATTGATTCAGGTTCCTGAAATCGACGCAAATTCTGATTTCTCCGTTCTTCTTGCGCACAGGAACTATATTCGACACCCAAGTGGAATGATGAATGGGAAAGATGATCTTTGCATTCACCATCTTCTGGATCTCCGCGTAGATGGTGTCTTGAATCCGCGGATTATAGTGTCTTTGCTTTTGCCTGAAGGGCTTTGCTTCAGGTCGAAGAGGAATTGTGTGAGACAATTCTCTTGGTGTAAAAACTTTCAAATCTTCATATGACCAGGCGAAGACATCTCGGTATTGCTGGAACAAAGAAATGAACTTCTCGCTCTCCTCCACCGTGCAACATGTACCTAAATTAACAAGCTTGGGCTTGTCAATTGTACCAATATTGACTTGTTGATATTCGGCAGAAGTTCTGTCACTTGAATTTCTCTGATCTTGAATGTATCTATCATGCCTGTCAAAAATATTCTCCAAGGAAACTAAACCCTTGGGAATTTTATTTCCTTTCAACTGGATTATGCTGGATTCTGGTTCTTCTGGAACTTCTTTATCTTCAGCAATCTTTGGCGTATCAGAAACTTCTGTTATTGCTTCTCTGTGAGTAGATGAACTGCCTTCAAAGAACAATTCCTTGAAATTATCTCCCATAACAAGAAACTCCTTAATGTGTTCATCATCGTTAAAGACTTGCCAATTATCACAGTTGTCAGGTACAGCTGGCCTGTATATTAATTCAATAGCAAACGCATTCTGACGAAAGTCAGAATGTGGCATGAAAAGTGAAGCTGATACCGCGAGGGCATCTGCTCTGCTATTTTCCAGACGTGGAATGTACTTGATATCAAATGCTTCGAACCAATCTATTGCATTCCACACCCTATTTCTATAATGTCGAAGACGATCTGCTTTCACTCTGAATTGATCTCTGACTTGCTTTACAACAAGCTCCGCATCACCTTCGACCTTAAGGTATTTGATACCCATATCTTTTGCATTCCTGAGACCTAGTAAAAGCGCCTCATATTCCGCCGTATTATTTGTACATTCAAATTGCAAGCGGTATGCAAAAGGATATAATTGTCCTTCAGGAGAAATTATCACAACTCCCGCTCCTGAACCAGCAGTGGAACAACTCCCATCGAACTGCAAAGTCCACAACTTAGGATCATCTGCTGATTTCTCTACGATGCATGCGACCTCTTGACTTTCTTCAGGAACCTCCGACAGCATGGCGTAAGTACCAAGACCCGTTTCTTGATATAGAACTTGAGCTTGAGGATCTTGAGACTTCACGACCGCAAATCGAGATTTGGGTTCTGGTTCCAGCTTGAAAGTTCCTTTCTTTAATGGAATATTTGCAGAAGACCAATCCATCTGAATCTCTCCACCGAGGTCCTTGCAAAAGCTTCTGCTTAATAGCATCCCGTAGCTTGCTGGAATGTCAGCTACTAGGATGGTCATCATGATTTTCTTTTCAGGACAAGCCGCCAACCTCACTTGAGCATCTTTTAATTGACCGACCAACGGCACCGACTTGGACTCCAGTGAGTAGCATTTGTCCTTTGTCTTGGTGCACGAAAGTCCTAGAGCATTCATCACTTGTAGAGGCATGACGTTGTCGGAAGCTCCGGAATCGATGATACAATTGCTCAATTTGTAACCTCCTATATATAGAGAAATATAGAAGGGCTTAGGCTTGTCTTCCGCCGGAACGGATGATTCGAGCAATGTGGGCTGCTTGGTAGGTCCTTTCTTCACAAATTTGAGAAGTCGGTCCACTTGCTCTGGATGATCTTGGAGATACTCTAACTGAGAAATCTGCACTTTGTTCTTCATCAATGAATCTACAATATCAAAATTTGCTGAGGACGAACCTTCAGCAACTGCTTTCATGTTCTCTTGAGAAGACTTAATATTTGAAGTAGAAGCTACTTCTTTTACTTTTTCTTTGTCTTTAGATATCTTCAGCCTCTCTTCTTCTTCTTCTTTGTGTGCTCTCAGATGTTGAGCTCTGGTGAACACAGGAGTCGTATGATTCTCAGGATTAACTGCAAGAGAGTACTGACAAATATCTTCTTCTTGTTCTTCAAAATCGGGTTCACTTTCAAAGTAGCCCGTTGCGGAGTCGCCATCGAAGTTGTCCGATTGAGGTAAGACAACATTCGAACTTGGAGTTGGAACGAAACTTGGTGCAGGTGCAGCTTCGGCATATCCCATTATCTCGTTCATTCTGACATTTTCAGGGCAAGATGCGCCGGCATGTTCAGTGGAATCATGAAAAGAGCAAAACACAACATTTTGTGTATTGTCGGCCGCTTGCCTTGGTGGAGGTGGCCCTCGTGGCTTGTAATTGTTGTAAGGCTGAAAGTTATTCCTCCTTGGCTGATATGGCTGCTGAGGTTGATAAGGCTGCTGTGGTGCGGGCAAGGCAGGTGGTGGTGCAACTTGAGCAAGAGGCGTCGGCTGAAGTGGCAATTGCCTCTTGAGAATAGTTACTTCATTTGCAACCCTTTGAAGTAATGGATCAGCAGAACTTTGAACCAAAGGTCTAATAGCATCTCCTCTGATCTTTCCTGAGGTGATCATGTTGTCTTCAATTTCTATTGCACCTTGTTGTGCTTCTCCCAGCTCCGTCTCATGCGCCGATCTTATGATAAAAGCTATCTCTGATGGAAGTGCGTTGATGAAACTGCTTAACAGGATCTCAGGCGATGGATTAAGTGTATATGAAAGACGAGTAACCAGGCGGTTAAACCTTGCTACGAACTCTCTCATTGCTTCATTGTCCTCCTTCTTTGAATTGGAAAGTCGAGCAAACAACTGGTGGCTATCTTCAGCTGGTTTGAACCTCGCGAGAAACTTTTCAGTCATAGTATTCCAGTTGGTTATGCAACCGGGCCCCAAATGATTGAACCATTCGGCAGCAGCTCCCGCGAGTGTCTCAACAAAGAGACGAACAGCAACATCTTCATGACCTACATGCAAAACAGCGCAAGCCGTTGAAAAGGCTGAAAGATGATCATCAGGATGTTGACTTCCATCACCTTGGAAACGTGGAAAGTGCTTTCTTGACCCCTTAGGCAATTCGTGATTTGCCCCTAGGGCCAAAGGTCCAATATTGTCACCCCAAGGCAGTGGGGGACCTCTTCTTCGATTGCGATTGTTGTTGGCATCGTTGTTGCGATTATCACCCATTGCTTCGAATTCTTCTTCTTCGAACAGTGGAATGTCGTTGAACTCAGGAACTGTGTTGGATTCAGGTACTGTGTCGGATGACTCTCCAACTTCTGCAGGATGTATATGTGGAAGGAAAGTATCTTCTCCTTGGAAGAGCGGATTTGTTCTTGTTCTCCTCCTTGTATAGACTATGTACGCCAGGATTGTCTAGTCCCACGCGGGTGGTGGCAAGACAGGTCTCTCGGCTGCAATATCGGCTTTCTCTTCCTCTTTGTCTAAAATAGCAGCAGCGTTTCTCCACTGAGCAGGGGTCTCCTTCTTCTCAAAGATGAAACTTCTCAGGCTGCTGATAATGTCCACTTGCTCTCCTTCAATTATCTGGAAACTTGGCTGGATAACTGGAGGTGTAAGATCAGGTTGTTGAACTGGAGCAGTAGGACGCCAGATGGTCATACCCGTGACATAAAGCCTAAGCTTTCTTTGTTGTTTAAAGCCTCGTGCCCCACGGTGGGCGCCAGAAAACTGTTGGCGTTTAAATTCGCACCTCTGGAATGCGGATTTGAAAACGGACAGCTATGCACAGATAAACTGCTCTTCAAATTAGGAGGGGAAGCTCCCTCTTGCTGATGGTGTTTGAAAGAAAGTAAACTAAAACTAAGTTGCCTATCTTTTTGGATCAGCTTAGAGCACAAGGTTTTTTAAACACAAACGCCGCAGCTGAGATTTTCTGATAAGAAGTTCAACTACGACTAACTTAAACTAAAGACGTTCCTAACCTCTCAAGTAATAGCAGAGCAAGAGAAGTTAGAAATTAACAAGGTAGATTTCTGACAAAAATACTTTAATAATCTCTCTCTCAACAAACACCTACACACTTCATTGTAAGCTGAAATAAAGATCATGAAAGCATAACATAGATAACGGAAATCTGAGATTTTCGACCAAGGCAAAAGAGGCTCATGATTTTATTACTCAAATCTCTGAAACAAAACTCCCTTCTAACATGCCTTGAACAAGAAATTGCAGCTAAGGAGGCTTGCAAACTTATTCTTAACACAATAGAAAACAGCAATCTCACTAACTCCTTGTTGGCTAAAGAGGCTCAACAATTTGCTTATCACAATACAAATGAACAATACTTGAGCAACAAATAGAAGGCACAATAGGCTCAGCGTTTTGTTCTCATAAGCACGGTTTAAACTAAGTGAACTGAAACTGAATAACAATTTGCTGCAATTCAGGCTCGCAATTTGCTATGACAATAACCGTTAAAGAAACTAAATGAGCAAAGGCTCTTATTTATAGAGAAGCAGAGGAGTAGGGAACCCTAAAATCTCCTTGCTTTACAATCTAGAGAGCTTTTCGGAAAGCAAGCTTATTACTAAAATGAAACAAGATAACAACTAAAACCTAAAAAAGCGAAAAAAGCGAGAGCGCCAACTATTATCTTATCTTCTTTCTATCCTCAAAGAATGGATAGGATGATTCAAGAATATAAAGCGAAGGAAGAAAGCTTCTAGAAAGCTGCTTTAAAGCTTCGATCACATATTTCGTCCCCGAGATTAATGTCCGATTCGATTGTCTACCATCAACAGCAAAACACCGCTTTTCAAGAATATCTTCAGCATCTGCAATAGATCTTAGGAAATCTTCAATCTCATTGGCCGCTTTATTGAACTTTGCTGACATCACTGAAATATGACCTATCCTTCCGCCAACTGGGCTGCAACTTTGAACAACGTTCTGGAACTGATTTTGCACCTCCTCAAGCCCGACATAAGAACCATCTTCAAAACTGTACTGAGAGGGGATCTCTATGACAAATTCGCTGATGAAAAGGAGAGCTTCAACCACCCTTTGTCTGTAGGTGATGAATTCTTCAGATATCCTCTCGTAAGTTTTAACTTTGAAAACATGACGCTCTCTCCAAGCAAGGATTTGTCTTTTATGCTCCTTTGAAACTGCTGAACCGTAGGCTGTGTCTAAATCAGCAATGATAATCTCATGCCTAGGTTTTACTTCAGCCAGTGTTTGTTCAAATCCCTGGATGCTTTGACGAAGTTCATGAGCGTTTTCTCTCAACTGGAACATCCGAGCCAAGATCTCCTTCCCTCTGACAATGAAGCTCTCGATCCACTCCTGAGTCTCTTTCCCACATATGACCAGCTGTCTTAACTAATGATGATCAGCTGGTGTCTCTAAAATCTGGGGCAGCAACTGAGTTGTTTGTGAAGAACCACGAGCCAGGTTAGAAATAAAAAGCTTAAGCTGCTGATTTTCGGCCTTGAGGGCTGCCTCGTCTTCTCCATCTTTAAGCACTCTTTCATGTAGGTTTTCGGATACAACTTTGAAGAGACTCAAATCTGCATGTCTGGTATTTCTTCCAAGATTAGCCTTGACCATTACAAAATCATCCATGTTCACCTCATCTCTATTCTTATCTTCTGGAGGCACAGCAGTCTCTACAACAATCTCGTTATCAGGATTCCTATCAAAATGAACTTGCTTCTTGGCCTTCTTCTGAGGAGGTTCCTGATAAATGTTATCGAGATCATCAACACTCACTTGATATGAAGGCCTTCTCCTAACCCTTCCTAAGGAGTTCTCAAGCCAAGACACCGTAGTATCTTTACTAACTTCCTTAGGAGGTACTGCTGCAATCTCTTCATCATCTTCGATATCAAGATCAATATGAATTGGTGACGAACCCGTCAAAGGTACAGGAACATGTGTTGAAGGCGGCTCCTCTACTTCATTCTGAGGTATGGGCTCATCAAGAGGAACTTCTGAATCAATTGTAGGCTGTTCCTGTATGACCATGCCTGAGAAATCCAACCTTCTCTTTACATTTTTATTTGATCTACATCCTTTGACGCCATCTTGAGACTGACTTTTACCCTTTCTTTTTGACTGTGCTGTGGAAGAAGAGGGAATTATCCTTGGCGGCTCTGCTACTGGAATAGAGTTCTTCCTTTTAAGCACTAAGAAAACCTTACTATACTCAATGACTTGTCTTGTTCTGTCTTCAACTGAAAGAGATTCCTTGTTTGCCCAATTAACTTGTGGAAGAGGCTGATCCTTGATTCTTTTCTGAGTGTACATTGGTAGAAGAACATCTTCATCATCATCTGAGAGCCCTTCTATATCTTCATTTAAGCAATCTTTCATCTGATGGAGAGTCAACCTGCTGTAACTACGCCTTCGCACTTCAAACTCGTCTGCACAGTTAGCCCAAAAATCTTCAAGTGCGGGTATGTGATTGTAGTTCTTCTCCAACCGGCCAGCGTAGACACCATGAGGATCAAATGACCGCCTCTCACTGTAGGGTTTGAGACCGAATTTATCTAATTCTTCTCCAATTGTCCTGGCATCTGCAGCAGTCCTGCATGTATAAATACCAAACCCTAATGGAAAGTGAAGAGAGGGTTTCTTTCTATTTCTCAAGACTGTGTGGACACCGTGAGCTTGCCTCAAGAATTCCATGAAGATGACCTCGTCTGACGGATACCTTGGCAACATTAGCGGGGCACCTGAATAACCATAAACCCTGAGATAGGTAAAGGTAGGAAACTATATAAACCAATCTGCCCATTCCGCCATTGCTGCCCTAGCAACTGAAGAGATGCAGACGTGCAATTCATTGTCTAAGTCACGCACCGTGTCCATCAAGAATGCCTCGTTCACCCTTTTGTAGTGGTGCAACGACTTTGTGAACTCCAGCTGAGGATAATAATTATATATGTGTTGAACGCTCAAAGATCCCTCGGTGTTCAATCCTCTGAATTGACCTTGATAGGCCACCGGGTAGACTAGATATGACACCATGTGAAATACATGAAACTGGAAATATTCTGTTATTTGTTGATGTAGGCAGTCACTAATCAAAGTAGGCCAGTCATAAAACTCGGTTTTCTTCATAATGTGAGGTATGGCATAAAACATCCAAGGTTGGAACTTGGTGGCATCCTCGGAACCAGTGACCCTGTTGAGCAAAGTGATGATGATGGCAACCTCGTCCTTGAACTCCCCTCGTCCGACATTCTTGGGCAATGTCTTATGTTTTTCTTTCATCCATCTCTGGGCAATCTTCTTGCTGTATTTGTCCTTATGCATATTCCACATCTTTTCACATTCATCCCTCGAAAGAGTTACACTTTCAGGCCATGGGGGAATGGAAAAACACTTTTCAACCATGTCAGGCTTTAGACTGCAAATCAACCTGCCATCTGCTGACTGGATCTCCCTAGTAGCCGGGTTGTAATGCTTAATGCAAGCGATTACGAACTCAAGGCTCTGAACTGATATAGGAATAGATGCTGCTGCGAGGAGTCCAGAATGACCCAGGTTCTTGATTGAAGTGTTGCCTGCTCTCTCCAAGGCGTGTAGGTCGAACACCGGCTTGACATGATGCAAGTCTGTCTCAGCTGTTTTGATGTAATTGTGAAAAAGTGCTGATTCGGACTTGAAAACATTAGGAGTGTACTCCATTTCAGAAAACTCGAAGAATGACTGTAAACTCGCCCTGGTTCAGACAAGTCTTGAACAATTTATATTTTTAGAATGCTGATTTTTGTGCTTCAACGGATGAATTTTTGAGAAATTTTTTCTGAGATATGGGTTTTTGTTCAGAATGGCGATACAAGACAACCCAGATCGTCCGTTTTTGAAAATCTTGAATTTTCACTGAAAAAGCAGCAAACCCTAATTTCTTCAATTTTTCCCGAAAAAAGCTGGCATCTGGGTTTTGTTAGAATATAGATTAGAAATGGACCCGATTGATTGGATTTGCAAAACTCTCTGGTTTGATTGAAAAAAGCAATAACCCTAAGGTTTTGGAAAAGGCTGCGATATGGGTTTTCTTCAGGCCCGATTGGGAAAAGGACCCGGATAGTTTGAAATTTGAACCGGGTTTCCTTGACATGCGAATAGCACTTGCTGCAACTTGATGAAGTTGCAGAAAAATTCTTCAGAAGGTGGAGGCAAAAAGACCCAGATGACTGAAAAATTGAAAGCCTTGGCCTTCTGCTTGAAAAGCTTGATCTTCTGGAACAAAAAGCTTGAAAGAACAATGGTTTATGCTTGCTGGTCTGAAAAATCTGATGTAAAACCAGCAACTATGGATTCTTGAATCACAAAAATTCTTCAAACTTGCTGCTCCAACTTTCTCCTTTGGATGCTACCTGCAAAAATAATGAAAAATACATTGAAAAGAAGTGTTAAATAGACTTAGGGTTCGATTTTAGGTTTTGCTTTTTTTTTTTTCTGCTTTTATTCTCAAAACCCTAAATCTCAGCCCCTCAAGTTTGGACGCCATCTTCTTCTTCTTCTCACAATTTTGAAATTTGAAATTTCTTAAAAATCTTCTAAGGCATGATATTTTGGGCGCCTTTCTCCAAGAGGGGCGCCCAACTTCACCAGACTTAGTCAAAATTCCAGCACCAGCTTTTTCTCAATTTCAACATGCCGCCATGCGATTTCTAGTTGGTAGTAGGCTTCGGCCGAGTAATTCCGGCGAATGGATGGTCCCCGAAAAGGATGATGTTGGAGAAGCCTCTGCTAAAACGATTTGACTCCGAGATTCAGGGAGAGCTTTTCCTTCTAGAAACAACTTCGCCGATCATTAGCCATTTTACGATTTCCAAGTTCTTCCTTCTCCCTTTGATCTTCTGGTGGATCTTCGATTCCGGGAGCTACGTTGACCGGACTGACTGTCTGAGTGTTTCGTTGGATAGCCAGACTGATTTTGGCGAGGCCTTCTTGGGCGTTATACGCAAAATTCCGTCATCTGAAGGCTTTAAAGCTTGGGCGCCTTTCTTCAAGGGGTGCGCCCACTTTCACCAGACTTAGAAAATTTTCCAATTTATTCAGGTCCCTCACTTCTTCAGATGACCTTGTTGGATCTTAAGCTCCGGGCGTCGGATTGACTGATGGCTGTACTCATTGCGAAGCTGACGGAGAATGAAGGGGGGTGCTCTGGAGACACGTTTGTCAAAAAGTGGATTTTTACCCTTCAAAAGGTTGGGCGCCTATCTTGACTGGGGGCGCCCAGTTTACCAACACTTAGTTTATTTTTCACCTTTTTTACTTTTGCTTTGAATTTATCTTTTTACCTCTCGTCGGACCTTCTGTTCAGCCTTTTGAATCTGATGACTGCGAGCTCCGTTTGTCGTGCTGAATAGCTCACTGCAAAGCCAGTTGAATTCTGAAGACATCCCGTTGTAACATTGACTGCAAATTCCTCTGTCTGCATCCTTGAAAAGTTGGGCGCCTTTCTCTTCTTAGGGTGCCCAGTTTCTCCAGACTTAGAAAAATTTTCAACTTCATCTTCTTCAAGTTTCAGATTTTCACTTCATACCTTCTACTTTGACTTGAATTTGCCGGAGACTGGATCATCAGATGCTCTGACGGGGATATCCATCGCGAAGCTGACTGAAAACCGAGCAACTTCCATTGGAGATCCAAACCCTAATTCCTTCATCTGGTGCCCTAAAAAGGTGGGCGCCTTTCTTCAACTGGGGCGCCCAAACTTAGCAGACTTAGAAAATTTTCATAATTTCACTTTTCTTCCTCGATCCTCGTGCATGCTCATCATTTCACCTTTCGCTGGAAATTTGAATGCTAAAATTAACGCCTGGCAGTCGGATGACCTCCATTGATGACCTCGGAGCTCCAGATATGCTTCTGAAAAAGCTGAATAGACCCAGTAGGGCAAAACTGATTATTTTAAGATTAATTTGCACCCGGCGTCACGGACACATTTTGAGCCAATCAAAATCGTTAGGACCACAGCGGACCAACTTTCTATTTTTAAGAAAATTTTGCGATATCTTTTCGAAAAGAAACCCAAAAACCCAGAGCGTTATTTCGAGAAAATTTCTAAAAATAGCGTTTCCTAAATTTAGGGATGAAAAACTGAGATCGGGTTTTAGGTTAAGCTGCTCTTAGCAGACCCAGATCGTCAGAAATTGAAAATTTTGTGTTTTAACCCTCCATGCAAGACATGCACACCCAAATTTTGACCTTTTTGACTGTTTTGACAAGACTTTTACTCATTTCTTCAAAATGTCTAGGTGTAACAAAAATTTTAATTTTGGGGTACAACAGGACATTCATCGAGGAGTTTTCTATAGTAGCAAGCTCAATCTTCATTCGGATCTTAAGGCAGACATATTGAACCTAGGTTAAGGTAACATTCATTTGGCAAAGCTATGTTGGCGAATGCGTTTATGGGTAAACTCGATAAGTTCCTATAATTTCCGCTATCGCAGATTTAGTGTTGGGTCTTATTTGAACTTGTGATCGGCTGCACTCAGAGTGGCTTGTTACGTGTCCCGACTGTATAAGAGATTGGCGTATAGTGCATATCACTTGGCTTACAAGACTCTCTTGCAGTGCGTTATCCTCTGCTTAGTATTCAAATATATTCGGTTCAGGGAAACATTATTGCTATCTCTCTCTCTAGTGATTGTGAACGGACTGTGCTAAGTGTATTTCATTTTGTTTTGGTTTCGCTCATATACACTGGTGTTATAGAGTAGTCTCAATTGCAAATCTGAGTTTAGTAATTTGCCCTGCTGCAATTAATTCTCCAAAAGATTTAGATACAACTACAGTTTGCTTAGCTTGAATATCTTGTTCTTACAAATCAATGGATTGCTATAGTTTGTGAGTTGGTTTTTTGTTATGCATCAAGATTGATCCTAGTGTTATTTGTGCTATGCCAAGATCTGAGTCTGAAATTGAATTTGCTTTGGAAAACTCTCTCTAATTGAGACTGTTTCCTTGCCCGGTAAATTGCTAATTTGTGTACGATTAGACCCGGTGTCTTACAAAAGGGTTGACTTCGAGAGCAGCAATGGCTTAATGGAGATCTGAGATGGTAACCTCCTATGCATGCCAACAAAAAATGGCCAACTAGTGACCATAGATGCGAAGAAAGTGAGATGTATATCTTATGGCCCTATTCCACCAAGCAATCCATCTTGTCATAGACATTTTAATCATGCATTGGTGGAAAAGTTTACAAGTGCTTAGCACTCTATCAAATCTATAGAAAATTGGGTAGACTATGAATGAAAGCCAAAGGTTGAAGACTCAATTGATGTATCTTTATGTGGGAGGGTTTCTTCCTTGCCACTTTTGCTGATCCAAAGGATAGAAATTTAATTTTTAACTCTAGACCTTGGTTCATGGGATCATGTGGATTATATCTTGATCACTAGTAAGTTGATTTTGATCTAATAGAGTAAACTACTCCTCAGATGCCAATTTGGGTAATAGCGCCTTTCCTTTGCTTTTTTGGAATGAGGAATTATTTGAAGTTATAGGAAATGCTATTGGGATATATAAGAGATGGGTTGTGCCCAAAGAAAAGAATTTTTCATAGTTGGGATCATGTGGATTATATCTTGATCACTAGTAAGTTGATTTTGATCTAATAGAGTAAACTACTCCTCAGATGCCAATTTGGGTAATAGCGCCTTTCCTTTGCTTTTTTGGAATGAGGAATTGTTTGAAGTTATAGGAAATGCTATTGGGATATATAAGAGATGGGTTGTGCCCAAAGAAAAGAATTTTTCATAGTTCCACGGGGACGCGTCCCCCTCGAAAAAGTGGCAGTCTCGGAGACAGGGATGTTTCTGAGATGCAAGGACGTCAAGGAAACGTCGCCCCGCCGTCCCCCTGCTGTCTCCCCGTCCCTCTGCCGTCCCCTGGATGTTTCCTTCACAGGGAGTCTTCTTCACGTCTCAGAGTCTCCTCAGAGTCTTTTCAGCATCTCCAAGTTTCTCACGTCCCCTATTAAAATAATGATTTTTTTTTTAAATTCAAAAAACAAAGCTTTATCATAAAATAATTAAATTTAAAGTTTAAAATTTTAATATTATATTATTATTAGTTATTTGTTATTACTTATTATAAATTAAAATATAATATATTATATTATTAAAATTTTATGACTTACTCTAAAGTCAAGTCTAAATAAAAAAAAATTGTCTCAACTCATTTTTCATTTCCATCATTCTGTGTGTGCCCTCCGTGTGACTGTGTCTGGCGTGAGACTAAGAATCTGAGCCCTAAGAAGGAAGAACTCAAACTAAGAACTGATTCAACCAAACCAGGAAAGCTAAGCTGTGTGTCAGGACCAGGTATTTGATTTAGGTTTTTAATATTTTATTTTTTCATTTTGTAATGGCCGACCCGACACACGGGCAAGGGCATTGGAGTTTTGGACCAACGGCAAGTTAGGCACCCGTAGTCATTGTGGAACGAATGCCTCAAAGGGGTGTCAACTCATGGACTGCGCCTCAAAGAGGTGTCAGCTCATGGATTGGTCGCAGTCCATGAGCTGACACCCCTTTGAGGCATCCATTCCACAGTTCACAGTGGTGAACTATTGACGGGATGCCTCAAAGGGATGTCAGCTCATGGAATGCGTCAAAGGGGTGTCAGCTCATGGAATGCGTCAAAGGGGTGTCAGCTCATGGACTGTGACCAGTCCATGAGTTGACACCTCTTTGAGGCATTCGTTCCATAGTGACTGCGGGTGCCTAAATTTTTTTATCAATTTATTTATGCCATCAGTCATGGCTTTGGCCCATTGTGCTCTGCAAAATGTGGAAGCACAGGCAAGGCATGTGAAATTCAATCAAATAGTTCACATGCCTTGCCTGTGCTTCCACATTTTCATGCATTTTGTCAAACAGTTCACATTCCTTTCTTGTGCTTCCACATTTTGTAGAGCACAATTGATGCATTATGTCAAACAATTCACATGCCTTGCCTGTGCTTCCACATTTTGTAGAGCACAATTGATGCATTATGTCAAACAATTCACATGCCTTGCCTGTGCTTCCACATTTTGCATATCTTGCAATATTGCAATCCATGAGACCACATTTCTTTCAACTTTCAAGTTTCTAAGTTTTAGTTTATAGGTCTGATTTGTTTTTTTTTTACATCGTAGGTCTGATTATTTTTTATTTTTTAACATTGTTTTTGCAGCATCATCATCATAATGAGTTCACACAACAGAAGTGATTATGAACCAGAAATTCAAAGTGCAAATGATTCATCAGATGATCCTGACTTTCAAATAGGAGGGGAGGCCAAGGGTGAAGTTCAACCACAAGTACAACATGGCTCAGCCTCAAATACTCAAACTACCACAAGTTCCATTGGTAGTAAAGATAATAGCTGCCCTTCATAACTCCTTCAAGAATGGGCCACCCTTTGATCCAAAAAAACATTTAAAACAATTTGCATCCAAGGTAGCAGCAAAGCTTAGGACAACTGGGGGCACTAGATTATGGAAGTGTCACATGTGTGAGCTTACATGGTTTGACAGCATTACAAGAACTAATGCACACTTTCTTCTTATTCGAGGCAAAGGTGTAGATGTATGCAAAGTTGTGGCAGGGAAATTGAAGTACAGGGCTGAAATTTTAAAATTATGGGGTTGTAATGAGGATGAAGTGCCTACATCTGCTACATTGCCAGATAAGAGTATGGGTGATTAGATTTCAGCAGTGTCTACTTCTACTTTGCAGAGTCAGGCCACCAAATCCGTTCAGTTCAAGTGCAGCAGAGCCTAGGGGGAAACGTAAGATGGCATCTTCACAACCTTTAGCAGATTTATTCAACGTGCAGGTAAAGGACGAGGCAAATGATGCCATTGGAAAATTCTTCTTTGCCAATGGAATTCCATTCCACGTGGCTCGCTCTCCTTATTATAAGGAAGCTGTGTCAAAGATAATAAGGGCAAGACAATCATATGTGCCACCAGGGGAGAATAAATTGAGGACAACAATTGTGGATCAAAACTATTCCAAGATTAATATTTTGATGGAGAAGATAAAGAGAACTTGGGTCACAAGTGGATGCAGCATAGTCATGGATGGGTGGATGGACATTAGGCATTGTCCACTCATCAATATCATCGTCACATCTATAGTGGGCCCTTATTTCCTTAGGGCTATTGATTGTTCAAGGCATAGCAAGTGTTGTGACCTTTTCACACATCGCCCCATTCAAAATGGGGACCCCCTAATTTTTTCTCCATTCTGGTCTTTTGGCTTGGGTTTTTCTCTCTCTCTCTCTCTTTTCTGATGTTTGCCTTTCGAGGATTGTGCCCATCGTTGAGCTTAAGCGTGAAATTGACCAAGTCTAAAAATTAGGGTTTCATCTTTCCTGGTCAGTCCAAGGTTGAACGAGGTGAATAAATTGAAGATAAAGACTAACGTTGTGGTGAGTGTGCTCCCAACAGGCTTCCACTGAAATTTCATCAGACTCTGGCTACTTACTATTTTTAGTAAGTGTGCAAATTCAGGGCATTCCGTCAGCATTTTTGAGATCCCGACAGTCATACCACGTTCAGAATACATTAAGTTGCTCGTGTGCAAAATTTGAGCTGAAACAGGCAACTTTCTATTTTTAGCAGTCTAGCTTCCGGAGCAAATTTCAGGGCCTAGATGCAGAGTTTTTCTTTGCATGTTTGGATATTCCTTCTGGGTTTTTCGAGACCTTCGCAACGGTATAACATGCAAAACGAGACGACAACTTTCAGAATTCAGCCTTCCGAGGCTATTTTTAGGGTTTGCATGTCAGGGTTTTCTTTGCATGTCGGATGATTCCTTATGGGTTTTTCGAGAGCTACGCAGTGATATGACATGCAAACGGAGATAACCACTCAGTAAAGAACTTACTATTTTTAGCAGGTGCGTCCCGACAGTCGCCTCCCAGCACTTCAGAATCACGAGCTGATCGCAATGCAGTAGAAACAAGGACAAACAGAGATCATCTGATACGCATGCAGAGCAAATTAGGGTTTCCAGCTTCGGGACCTGAAAAGAGGGGTAAAAAGTCAGAATTTTCAAAAACCGAGGTATACCACCGCGATCAGCATCCTTCAAGCTATTTGCTGGTAAAATTTGAAGACAAACGGAGCACTTACTATTTATAGTAAGTCATTTTGGAAATAGGCTAAAAATAACAAATCAGTTGCATGCGCCGATGTCAGTAGGCAGGTCACGTGGTGAGGAGCACGTCATTCAAATTTCAAGTCAAACGGAGCTGTGGAGGTATCAGAAACAAGCGGTTACTATAAATAGCAAACCAACTCCAGAAATATGCTATTTTTAGTAGTTCAACTCAGAATAGCAGTGTCAACAGGGTAACAAGGTCGTGAAGATCCAGCGTTCAAAATTTCAAATCATTTTGAGCTTCAGAGATGCAAGAATTGAAGGACTTACTATAAATAGCAGTCATGGAGACCCTGGCAAAAGGTTAGAAAAATGTCTAAGTCTGAGTTTCATCCTCCACCCTAGGCCAAATGCGCCTACTTCAGCTAGAGAGCAAGCCAAGCATGGAAATATTCCAAGTGTTCATCCACCTCCAGGGGTAAAATGCGCCCTCAAGGGATGAAGAAGTTTGAAAAAGTTTCTAAGTCATTGTCAAATCCACCTGCCACCTCCAAATGCGCCATCCTTGAGGAGTTGCTAAAATTTTTTCTAAGTGTTAATTTTCATCCTCCATCACATGTGAAATGCGCCCAGCTACAAGGGACATCAAGAAAAAAATTCTAAGGCAAGAAATTTGTCCACCTCCTATAGCAAAATGCGCCCATGATTCAAAGCAAGTTTAGAAAAGAGGTCAAAGGTCAACTTGTTTCATCCTTCACCACCTAGGAAATGCGCCCATGCAGCAAGAGAAAGTCAACAAGTCAAAGTTTTTCATCCTTCAGCATAGGCTAAATGTGCCCACCTTGAAAGCAAGATGCTAAAAATTCTCTAAGTTAGAAACTCGTCCTCCTATGCTGAAATGCGCCCAAAAGCAAATGAGTCAAAGTAGTCAACAAAACTCATCCTCCTCTCACCCCAAAATGCGCCCATATAAGGCTATATGGAGACAAAAATGAAGAAGTTGAAAGGTCACTAGGGCATTGAAAATGCTTCATCCTTCAGCCTAGGCAAAATGCACCCAAATGAAGGCATGTGAGGACAAAACCAAAGGCATGCATGGTTGGAAAAGGACAAAACGTCTCCATGCAAAAGTATACATGCAAAGATGTAAGATGAGGACAAATGAAAAGATTCTTGGGTAAGACTTAAGTCTACCTTGATATCTAAATGCGCCCAAGTGTGGATGAAGACAAGTGAGGTGCTAGGCGTTGAGAATGTTCTCCATGACAAGGAAAATGCGCCCAAAGTAATTCAAGTGTGAGGTAAAGTGGTAAGGCGTCGAAAGTGTTAAGTGTTGGAAATTTTTCCAAAGGCGTGGCTAGTATCCTTTTGCAAGTGTGAAGTGCGCCTAATATTTAAATGAAGAATAATGCCAAGTGATAAAATAATATGCTAGGCGTTGGAAATTGCCAAGTGAGGAATAAAATGTAAAGTAAGCTGGGCGTTGGAATTTAAAATCCTCCATGATGTGCTTTCAAGGAAAATTTTCTAAGTGAGTTGAAACATTAAAAAAAAAATTCTCACCACAGGAGGATGAAATAAAATTTTCTAAGGCAAAATTTTCAAAAGTGTTGAGTGATTCAAAAATTTTCTAAGGCACAAAAATATTTTTCTTCCTTAGGAAAATCATGCCTAAGTCTGGTGAAGTGATAAAATTTTCTTAAGGCACGAGCAAAATTGCCAAGGATGAAGTCAGAAGATGCCAACTGCATAGGATTGATAAAAATTTCCAAGTCAGAGCAACAAGAGATGTTCACAGATGTGAAGAACGGGATTTAAAATTGTTGAAAATCATTTTTTCTAAGGTTCAAAATTCAAGAAAAATTAAATGAACCCATTCGTTGTGTACCCATGGATTCGACAAGTTCTGAAAGAGATTTTCTTCTGGGTATTGAGGATTATCGGTGAGAAATGGTTTTCTAGGTCTTAGTAGCTTGCCAAGGATTTTGAGTAAAGATTTTAAATGGGCACCAGGTTGATGAATTTCCTAAGGGAAATTTGAAAATTTTCTAAGGCAAATGTGAAGAAAATGTGTTTTCAAGGTAAAATCCTCCGGACAATGAATTTGAAAGTGATGCCTAGATGATTTTTGATGAGTTCCTGATGAAGGTATTTTTTCGAGTCTGAGTTGGATGAAATATCAGTGAAGTATGCGGGGAAAACTGAGATAAGTTAAAAATTTGGCTAAGGCATGGAGAATTTGAGGATGAAGTTGGCTAGTGAAGGCGATGAACGCTTGGAAGTTAGAGCGTGAAAATCTTGGTAAGTAAGTTGAATTTATATTGTGAAGTGTTTGATGCTCTTTTCCTTGCTTGTTTTGCAGGAGGAATGTCGAGACCAGGCGATGATGACTTAAAGTGATGAGGAAAGTGATCCAAGATGACATTTCAACCTCGAAGGAAGAAAAGTTGCAAGAAAATGGCTAAGTGTTGAGACTTAGTATAACTCAAGTGACAAAGAAGAAGTTGAAGAATAGCATCAAGAAGAAGATCGAGAACCGTGTGAACGCGTCTACAAATGGGAATCTTCTAGAAGGATGGTGGACATTAATGGCTCATTTATTACCCCACTCTCCTCTTTGGCGGTTTTTAGGGCGAATCTTGTTTAGGGCTGAGGTGGCGCGATCCTGGCCATCCAGCCGATTGTAATCTGAGCCATCCGTTGGACTGGGCCATCTATAAAAGGGGGAGTCCCCCTCATTTGTATCTCATTAGAAATTAGAATTAGATCAGAGTTAGGATAGCAGAGAAGGAGTAGAGAGAAATTGCTAGAGTATAAAGTAGTATAGTTTAGATTGAAGAGGAAGGAAAGTCTTCCCATTGAATACTTTGTAAGAAGTTGTCATGAATGCTTTCATAATAAAAGAATTTTCATTGATGGTGATTTCTTCTTTGTTATGAATAGTTGTTGAGGCTTCTTCGTCCTTCCAATTCACATAGCATCTTAAAGTAGCTTAAAGTAAAGTAGATTTCATTTCATGCAAGTACTTAGCAATTGTGGAATGTGGTGCTCAATTTGAACAAGACTTCGCTTGTCCATACCACTAGCGGGCTCGCTGATGGTGGGTTCGCCTTGCGTCGTCAACTGGAACTTTATGAAACTTAACTTCAATTATGGTTTATATGTTGGCATGCGTCGTTGTGATGGTGTCTTCATGCTGAATCGTGATCTGAACATCTTGAGTCACTCCTCTAAAGATTGCACCAGTTCCGCGGAAGCTATCCGAAGTGAGGCAAAACGGAGCTTGGTTGAAGTCTATAAAAATTGATCGCCATGTCCTACGCCTTAGAGTAGAACATAAACTTCTTACGCCCTACACCCATTTAATTTCAGTTCATTTCCAGTTAGAATTAGGAAACTTGTGCTCACTTGCCAAATCATTTGAATTACACGAAAGCCCTTAGTCCGCTGTCTGTTGTCAACTGTCGAACAATTGTGTAAGTCCCCCTTGAAATACCAGCAAAATCACATCGAGCCAACTGAGTCTATTCGCATTAAAGGAACCTTGGAGTTAAATGCATGATCTATCTTGCAATCTTAGCATGCAGGAGACTGTGTTCAAGAGAGGATAGGGTATCCGTTGGGAAACTTTATTCTGTGTTGGTGCGGTCGCAAAAACCACATCAACAGGAAGGATTCCCATTATCAGTTTCAGATCCTCAAGGATGCTATAGAGGAGATTGGGCCACAAAATGTGGTGCAGGTAGTGACAGATGCGGCCCATGTGTGCAGAGCTGCAGGGAGGTTGATTGAGGCAGCCTATAGACATAATTTTTGGACTTCTTGTTGTGTGCATGCTATGAATAATGCACTTAAGGACATGGGTAAAATCAGATGGATCAAATCTATTGTCAGTGATGCTAGAGATGTGCAGATGTTTATCTGCAACCATCATCATCCACATGCACTTTTTAGGTCCTCCAAGAAAGAATTCCTAAAGCCTGTAGAGACTCGGTATGCATTATACTTTATTCTCTTGGAGAGGATGATTGAGTTGCAAGAGCCTTTGCAACTAATGGTAATGACAGCAGAATGGAACAGATGGCCTGAGTCGAAGACATAGCAGGGATTGAGGGTTAAGGAGGTGGTGAAGAATGATGTCTTTTGGGCTGATGCCAAATATATTGTCTCCATCATTGAGCCAGTCTTCAAAGTTATTAGATTTGGGGATTCTAATGCACCTTCCCTTGGAAAGGTATACGAATGCGTTGATTCCATGCTTGATCAAATGAAGGTAAAGTGCGAGAGAAGGACCCCACAATGCAATTCTACACCGAGCATATTTATCCAATCATTTAGCATAGATGGGAGAAACTCAACACTCCCTTACACATGGTTGCCTATGCATTGAACCCAAAGTGGTATGTGCCACATCCTGGCAGAGTGACACCTATAGAGGATGTTGAGGTGAAGGAAGGGTTCATGAAGGCCATTGACAAAATGTATGATCCTATAGAGGCCAGCTTGCTTCGTACTGAGTGGACAAAATTTGCTACTCTTTGGGGATATTCAGAGGCAGCCAAAGTAGATTTGGAGACTATGTCATAGGAGGACCCCAAGTTGTGGTGGACTTGTTGACGGGTGTTTTATGACCACACCAACACAGAATAAAGTTCCCAACGGTCACTCTATCCTCTCTTGATCAAAATCTCCTGCATGCTAAGATTGCGAGAAAGATCATGCATTCAACTCCAAGGTTCGTTTATGCGGTGGACGTAGTCTCAGTTGGATCGATGTGATTTGCTGGTCTCTCAAGGGGGACTTACGTAATTGTTCAGCTGAAGATCAAAGAGAAAGGCGATTTTCACAAGATTCGAAATATTTATCAATGAAGCACAGGTTTCCTAGACTAACCAGAAAATGCAGAAATTGAATGGCTGCAAGGATTAAAAATACTATGGTCTACTCTAAGCATGGGATGTGGAGATCAACTCTTGCAAGCTTCAACCAAGCTCTGCTTCACCTCACCTTGGACAACTTCCACAGAACTGGTGCAATCTTCAAAGGAGTAACTAGAGGTGTTCAGATCACAACTTAACATGAAGATACCATCACAACGATGCATACCAACATATAAATCATAATCGAAGTTAAGTCCAAACTGTTCTAGTTGACCACGCAAGGCGGACTCACCATCAATGAGCCCACTAGTGGTATGGATTAACGAAGCTTGCTTATATTAAACACCACATTCCACAACTACCATCTACTTGCATGAAATAAAATCTATTTTACTCTAAGTTCCACTTTAAGATTCTAAGTGAATTGGAAGGACGAAGAAATCTTGCTAGCCACCCACAATAAAAGATGAAACCACTAGCAATGATAACTCTTTTTATTATAGGAGTGTTCACAACAATCTCTTACAAAGCATTCAGTTTGAAAACTTTTCTTCCTCTTCAATCTAAACTATATTATCAATCTATGCTCTCTATTTCTCTATGCTCTATCTCCTAGTTGTCTCTCTATGTCTAATGATGTACAAATGAGGGGGGATGCCCTTTTTATAGATAGCCAAATCCAATGGACAGCTCAGATTGATTTACAATGAAGGGCTCAAATTGAGCCACATATGCCCTAATCAAGATATTCCCTAAAAACTGCCACAAAGAGGAGTGGGGTAATAAATGAGTAAAAAATTCTCCACTCTCTCCTAAAGTCATAATGAGCAATTAATGCCCACCATCATCCTCTAGAAGGTCATCATCCAACAAGGCGTTTCCATTCTCCTTCTCTTTGACCGTGAATTCGACGAACCTGGCTAACACTGCTTCAACCTCTTGAATTGAAATAGGTGGAATATGGTTGAGCTGAAATTCGAGCACCGTGACTGTCTACCCATGCTGAGTACAATATTTTCTCCAAGCGACTAAGGCATCTTGAGTGTTCTGAATAATGTTGGAGAAGGTTGAAACGTTTTCAAAATCATCTTGAACAAATGACCTTACCTCCGGAAAGAAAGGCCCCAATCTGTTCTTTAGGCCATCAGCAGTCATCTCCTCTGAAGTCAGTCTTCTAGCAAATATAGACTCGAGTGTGTTCAGGACTCCTTTCAGAATATTACCCATAGCCTTTCTAACACTAGCCAAATCTGCCTATGCCGCATCGAAGAAACCTCGGCCTGTGACCACTAAAGAATACCAACTGGTGAAGTCATATCTGTCACCCTCCTGTATCATGCCTCCCTCCACTAGAGTCTACAAGGGTATGTGCATCAAAGCCTCCAAACGAAGAACAGTCTTAGTCTGATAGATATGTGTTTCGCTCCAGGCCTGATCAATGATGTCCATGCGCATAAGAATGTTAGAGGCCTGCTGATAAGAATGAACGAGATCCTCCATGAACTTCTCTATCTCAGTGCGAATATTGCCAACCCACTTATTTGCCTCCTGAGCCATCTTCCTCAAATCTTCAAGTCTGCTAACTGATTCTCTAGGGAGTTTTGCTGGAAGGTCAACTATTGGGTTCTCCTACCCACACAGACGAGCTAAGTGCTACACGTAACAAACCAATGTCCTATGCTCCCTCTTCAACTTTTTATATTTTCCTTCGGTCCGGAGCAAGCTATCCTTGAGTGCCTAATAGGAGCTGTCACACTCCTCAATTATCTGAGCCCCTATAGGGAAGCCTAACTCCATAGTGGTGACCACATAATTTTATGGAACAGCATCATCTCGATCACACTCAATCCTGGGAATGGCCACATGCAACGTGCGAGAACCATCCTCATCCATAGAAATCTTTGAGAATTTTCTGGCCTTCTTCTCCGGCGGTGCACTGATTCTACTGAGGAATTCTTCCATCTCAATCGTCGGGTCAGTCTCTTCAATAGGGTCCCTTCTCATCCTTTCTCTTAGCCAATCCGGCACTGCCTGTTGCATGTCACAAACGATAAGTGGCTACTCTTCTCTCACTTCTTCTTCATGTACTTCTTCTCTATTAGCATTTTGATGAGGCTCATCAATCTCCGTCTGCTAGGTATCTTCTCCTGAAACTTGAGCCTCCTGCCCTGTAGTAGTCTCATCCTCTAAAGCTACCTCAATCTCCCGCTGGAAGCGGGTATTTGTGGTTGTTTCCTCTTCTTCCTGCTGGTTGTCTCTTCTAGGAACATTGACACTTTGACCAACTGACTCCCTACGGGGTGGCTGATTTGCTTCCTGCAATTCTTGTTCTTCATTCAATCTGTTTCTTTGGTCTGCAAACAGTGAGACCTCCTATACACTTGGAGAACAAGCTCGTGATGGCATGGATGATGCTTCCTCAACTCTCTGAGGCTCCTGCTGAACCTGTTCCTCTCTTCGTGGATCTGAAGCTTGGGTGACCTACTTTCTTTTTCTAACTGTTGGCGGCCTCTGGTCACCCATCAAGTTGTAAGTCAGAGAAATTTACTTGTTCTTAAGTCTGTTCACATGCCTCTCCACCCAACTTCTTGTAAATGTCAGCACTGGTATGCATAATGTATCCAAATCCGTAATCTCCAGCTCTGACCAATCAGGAAGAGGGATTGTTGTATTTCTCACTGTCTCATAATCAAGCTACATAACATTCATGTCCTCCTCCACCTAGTCTGGAATTGGAATAATCTCACTCTCTAATCATATTCAACGGTATCCTGGAAAACATTCTTCTCCTAATCTCATCATCATCCACCGCATTAGCCCAAAAATCTTCAATATGAGCCTTGTGCTTATACTCCACATTCTGCACCATTCTGATGTTATTGTAAGGATCGAAGTCCTACCTGCTGGTGTGGTATGTGAGGTGGAAAAACTGCAACTCATCCTCAGCTTCTTTGGCTGCCTGTAATGAGGGACAAACTTCATTTGAATTTCCCATGATAATTGGGAAGTTTAATCCTCCTTTCTTTTTCTTCTTCTGAATTTTCTCGTAGGAAATGAGTTGCCTGGACACTTCTAACATTACTATTCTGTCAGTGGGGTGCCTCGGTTATCTGTACAGATACAATGTAAACCCTTGCAGCCTAATATAGGTGAACTTCGGAAATTGGATAAACCAATATCTGTACTCTTCGATCAGCTCCTGGACCTCTTTTGAAATTCTTTGTTGAGTTCTCCACTAAAGAGTCCTTGTTATATGCATCGTGAAGGCATCATTCACCCTTTTGTAGTTGGCGGTGCTAGTCAGGTGCAATTGCGGGCAAGCCTCATAGATTTTAAACTACTTAGGACCACATCCAATTGGCTCCGTGTAAGTTATTCCTCTATACTTGGTCATCCAAGCCAACATATATATAACATATGAACTCATGTAGAATGTCTTTGTTCTCCTCAGGTGCCTGAACTGCTCATCTAAATCATTGCTTATCATCCTTGCCCAATTGACACATTCCTTCCCCTCCATGACAACTCCGATGTAATAAAACATCCATGGCTCGAAAATATATGATTGAGAGCTTTCGTTTACCCGGCTGAGCATCATTATCAAGTTGCAGTATTCTTGCTTCACATCATCCGATATAATCTGCTTAGGCAGCTTGGTGCAAGTAGGCTTGGGCTTTTGCATCCAAATTGAATTAATCATCCCCACACATCTCTCAAAAGAGGAGGCGTACATCTTTTTAGCTCTTTCCCTTGTTTTGTACACCATCCTATCAGAAGTGGGAAGTCCAAACACCTCTCCAATGGCATCAGGCGTGAGATTGGCAAATAACTTGCCATCAGGAGAAACAATCGTTCTTCGCTCTAGCCTATAACAATTGGCACACTCCATGATTAGTTTCGAACACTGAATGGCTGGTGGAAAACTAGCAGCTGCATAAATTCCACTCATCATAATATGGTGCGCAGCGACTGATGGAGGGTGGCCTCCTAACCCTTACATTCGACTTCTGAGTGCTCCCAGATTGAATGAACCAAGATTTGTGTCACTCAACTCTACCAACTTTGAAGTAAACTTTGACTCAAGAAGAAATGGCTTGCTCAACTTCTTGATTACTACCTGCCTGGACCCACTGGCCTTACTGGATTCAACATTTGTAGCCTTGTTTGTTCTTGCAGTCACTTCTCTATTTACTCCAGCCATCCTGCAAAATAAAATATATTCATTAGAAATTTAACTTAGAAACTAGATCAACTTCGTGATGACCAGAATATGGAGCGAGCTTCAAAAAAGAAAAGCCTTTAGCACTGAAATTTAGACTTCAAACCTCAACACTTCTTTAGCAAAATCAATATCTCTTCAACACTTAGAAATTTTCTTGCTTTCTTTAGCAACTTCTTTCCAACTTCAATTTTCTTCACCTTCAGAGTCTCAAATTTGCACCTGTAGCTAGTGAGGAGAAATGAAAATTTTCATAGCTCTTATAACTGAGTCTGAGAATATTTCGACTTCTAGAAGAAGGCTTATTTTAACAGACTCATTTAATTCTTCCTCCACTACTCTGCAGAAGTTTGAATTTTTCCCTCCTCTGGCAATTTGCAACAATTATTATTTCAAATTTTTGAAAATTTCACCCGGCATTCCAGCAAATTCATCAGTAGACGCGAAAAGTTTATCGCGGAAACGAAGTAATTTTATTTTATCGCTGTCATGTCCCCTTCTGGTTGACATCTCTCAGAGCACAGGATTAGCCTATCATGCGACCCTCGTAGGCTGATAGACTGGATAGAGGGTCATGTTGGAGCTTGGCTCAGCTTCAGTTGGCAGTTCTTGATCAATTGGCTTTCGTTCGGGCTCGTTCGGACACTTCTTGCATAAGTTGCTATTTTTAGCAGTTAGTGGCAGTCAGCGTGGGACCCCTGCTATTTTTAGCGGTATGGTTTTGTTGATCATTGATCGCCGGTGTTCGTCAACGACGGATCAGGCATCCCGGATGAATAAGAGAATATTATGTTGGTAGAATTGTTAATATTTAAATTGAGTAAAGAGACTATAATATAAAGTTATAATATTTTATTATAACTTAAGTGATTTTGATAAAGGGGTCGCCCATCATCAGAAAGGGGCCATTTGAAGATTAAATTTATAATTTAATATTTGAGCTGAGACTATTGAAAGAAATTAAAAGAAGAGGTCGAATTATTTAAAATTCCCTATCTTTAAGGAATTCGCACTTTTGAGGGATATAGTGCATTTGCCTTGGGATTCGAGCCATTATGCATATTGAGTTATTGAAATTGATCAAGTTTGGTCTGAGCAAGAAGCTTTAGGGTTTCAGTCTCGAATTCATTGGGGAACGAGCCATCTCCATTGAAAGCAGTTCAGAGGGTGTGAGATATCACCTGATTTATTGCCAGATAAGAGATTTCTTCATTCAGGAGAAATTACAGAGCATCACAGATCATCCATCTTCAGAGGTTTTGTTCAGGGTTTCATTCAGCAAGCATATATTCATCTTGGCGCCTATTTCTATTGATATCTGGAGGTTCTTGGGGAAGCCGTACCTTTTATTTATGCTGCTGCAGCCGTACCATCTGTTGACAGGCCGTACCACCATTAATAAGGGCGTATTTTCTCTTTGAAGAAAATCGCTTGCTTTGGGGTCAGTCTGCCTCTGCTATCTTGGGCGCCTATATCCCTGGCACTATTCTGGATCTTCTGAAGGAGGGAGAAAGTAGTTTTATAGCAGCCGTACCAGTTATTTCCAGTTGCTGATTACCAGGTTCTTTTATTAAAATATTGTCATTTCCTTATTGCATGCTACCAGATCTTTATTGTATTGATTCCATTTGAACAATAAAAGATGCGCCTTCAGTAGAACTTGAATTTCCTATCTATATTGGCAGTTTAGGATTTTATTTGAATTTATTACCTATTTTATGCAAAATCGCATTCTTCATTATTTATGCAAAAACACCAAAAACATCAGAAAACGCAAAAACAAACAAAAATCAGTCAGATTCATAAAACGGGGAAACAAGGGGTTTCTATAGTGGTATCAGAGCTAAATCCTGCCATCCTAAGGGTTTAGCAGTCTTATGCAGCCAGAACAGTTTGGCTCTCACAGGTATTACACCGCCGAGGCGATTAACTTTCGATTGACGAGAACCGCCGAAGTTTGGCAATGATCGAGAAACATAATACCGAGAATGACATAGGCATGAAGCGAGATATACCTAGAATGAAGATCCACCTAATACCGAAGATCGGGGCGATCTTGAGGTTTTGCATGCACTTTCGAGAGATCTTCATGCGAGGTCAGCGGTCGATGATGGCAATACGGCGGTTAAGCGGTAACGCCGAAGTGGAAGTACTCTAGGGGAGACCGTCACCACATGTCGTGGCGATGAGAGGTGAAGTAGGATCTGTGGGGCACCTGGGACAGCCTCCCGCGGACAGCAAAAGCGGGCCTACCGGGCCTACATTTGTGAGCGAGGCGAGGGGTGTCTTGGCGGTGAGGAGCCACGAGGATTGTTGTTGTCACGGCTTATGGCAGCGAGGCGAGGTAGGAGTTGGTACCACGAGAGGAGTCGGCGGATCACTTTTGACCGTTTTATTACTCAGAGGTGAGAGCATCACAGAGGTCGACAGGATTGGAGACCTAGGTACCAGAACAATGACCTAAAACATGCAACCAACAGGCTTAATCTAGCGATGTTCGATGGTAGTGGTAAAGTGACAGCTCAGGCTTGGATTAGTAAGCTGGACACTTTTCTTACATTACGCCCGATGGCCGAGAGAGATGCTATCAGATATGCTACATTGCATCTCGAGGGAGTAGCTTATGATTGGTGGCACCATGGTATGGTGACACTACAGCATGACAGGATCACGTCATACCAGGAGTTTGTGGACAGATTGGTTGAGCGGTTTGACAGGAAGGATCCTGAATCCTACTTCAGAGACTTGGCTCAGTTGAGACAAAGTGGCAGTTTGGAGGCCTATATTGGTGACTTTCAGAAGTTATCAGTTATGGTTCCGAACATTTCTGAGAGGCGTTTGGTAGTGCTTTTCATGGAGGGGCTGACAGAGCCTTTGCGAGGTTGGATCAAAGCCTTTGATCCTCCTTCGTTACAGGAAGCAATGAAAAAAGCACGAAGTATGGAGTTGGCAGCACTGTCTAGTAGATTCAACTCCAGGAATAATTCATCTTTCAGGGACAATAAGGGTTTTAATAGAAACAGAGAGAAATCTGATTTTAACAAAGACAAATCAGATTTTAAAAACGATTCAAAAGGTAAATCAGCAGCTCCACCTTTGGATCGTGAGGCCCTTAATGATCTACGCAGGAAGAAGCTTTGCTTCTACTGCAAAGGTCCCTATGACGCCAGTCACGATTGTCCTCTAAGACCTAAAGGCAAGGCAAATCGAGTGATGTGGGCGTACTATGAGGATTCGGAATCAGAAAATTCCGAACAGCAGGAGAGTTCTGAGGATTCAGAGGCAGAGGCTTCAGAGCCTAGAGCAGAGACAGGGCCAGAGCTACAAATATAGGAGGCCCGCTTATCTAGCATTCAGCAGGAGGGCTCATTCAGGATTCGTGGTGTGTTAGCAGGACAGAGGGTCATTACCCTTCTTGATACAGGAGCTACACACAACTTTATAGATGCTAGATTCGTTGAGAAACGCGGACTCATCATTGAGGAGTTCGAGGGCATTAGGGTCAAGGTGGCCGATGGATACACCTTGAGATGTGAACGCATGATAAAGGATCTCCCTTTACGCTTGAACAATTATGAGTTCAAGGCAGATTACTATGTTGTTAATATGGGGGATATTGATTTGGTCTTGGGAATGAAGTGGCTTCATTCATTGGAGGAAGTCACCCTT